>JXTB01001142.1:0-22051 GCA_002914805.1 Parasponia andersonii
AGCTTGGTATAATATGATGATACCATCTTGTGTCATGCCAGACACCTTTTTTTTTTCAGCCCTACTACAAAAATAGTCACCACCTAGTAATAATTCTTCGGTTGCAACTAATTAAAATTTGTTACGACTAGAAATAACATTTACTTAATTATTACTATAAATTCTTATGACTAAAAAATAAGATTTAATCATCAATTGTTTAATGTACTTTTAGTCATAATTTTTTTATATATAATAATAAAATTGGTTGCGGCTAAAAAGTACAATTAGTCACAGTAAATTATATTTTTGTGACTAAAATTTTTATCGACTTTTTAGTCACGGGAGCATAATAATGATATTGTTTTACTCACAAAATTTTCACTTAAATAATAAATTTTGGTGTGACCGAAACTGAAGTTGTTAGTGCCCATTTGCCATCTCCTAATGAATCAGATGTATTCAGCTATTCCATTATTAGATTGGTGCATGGGTGGAGTATCTGATTAGTTATTGACAATTAAGTTAATTATTCCACACTTCAAAAATATAATTTATTGTAAGATCGTTTATGTTTCGTTAAAAATCAAATCTTTGTAGCATAAATGAAGCATCTTATATCATGCCTATTATAATTGATGATTCATTAATTGAATGAGGCTTCGACCAAGCATACCAATACTTATAAATGGACTATTAAAGATACCTATAAACCTGCCATGGTCAATAATTGAACGAAGGTACATAATATTTAACTTATTTGTTTATTGGGTGGGTTTCACTAGCTTATATAAGAAATATTTTTGTATTCGTTTTTCGTTTAGAATACTAACATTAATCATGCTAGCTCCATGTATAATAAACGATTTTAGCGAATGACTGAATCCCACTACAAGATACGTCGAAATTTTCTCTAACCTTATTGGCTGGCATGTGTCCAATCATCAATTTATAATTCACAATATAACAGTACAGTCCTCTTAGACTTTATAATTATTTTATTTAATTTCGCTTTTTCTTTGCCTTTTCTAATGAATGCTGCTATTAAATATAAAATTGGGCACTTCCGGTAGCTGATCAAATCGACGTATGTATCGCAATAACTTGATTTGTTTTTTAAAAAAAAATATTTTCATTTCATTAAATTTCCAAAAGCTTTGTCAGCACATTCTTCAGTACGATCTCCTTCGATATGGCCTGGATAAAGTTCCTACAAATTTCAACAGTATATGAATAGATACTTTTTATAACATGATATTCATTTGATAATTTCGATATAAAGAGTGCCTAATTATATTAGAAGAGAAGGTCACGCACGCAACCTTATTATATATGAAGATGGATGTACCATAAAATTATGATCCTGTCTCCAGCTGTGGATCATTTCAACTTGGTACTTCCTAGTAATCTCGAATCTATCTCACTGCAAATACTTACTTACGCGTAAGCTAAGCTAGCTAGTATAATCGTACGCGAAAGAGGGCAAAATTTATTTTCACATTACAAAATTGAGCAGTACAAAAAAGGGTTCAAAGAGTAATACAAAAATTGAGTCATCTTTTTTTCAATTGCGTAATTATATGAATGATTTCCTAAATGTAAAAACAAAAGTTGAGTCATCTTTTTTTCTTTTTTCAACTTTATAATTATGTGAATGATTTCCTAAATGTGTAAGTAAACAAATGAATAAATAAAAATGATAAAATTATATGATTTTCATTCATATTACTGTTGAAAATAAACTTGTTCAAGTCCGAAAAATATGTTCTAGGCCTATCAATATAAACTCCAATAAGTTGAAGTTATCCCAAGTATAAAATTTTTAAATATGTTCTAGGCCTATCAATATAAACTCCAATAAGTTGAAGTTATCCCAAGTATAAAATTCATAAAAATAGAAGTTCAAATTCAAATTAAAGAAGTCTTCTATCTAGAATCTTATAGTGTTAGCTAAATATTAGTTTTTTTGTATATGAATTATTTGATTGCTTAGATTATTATTAGAAGTGTGTAGAATAAAATATGTGTGGCTTAAGAATTTTTGTAATTGTGTATTTGTATGGTTCTCTTTATTTCTCATGTAGTATAAATACCCCTCTTTATTTGAGTTCTAAGCATCAAGTAAGAAGCAAAGTTTCTAAGAGTGAAGTGAAGAGAGAAAGAAGCATAGCTTCTAGTGAATGAGTAAGTTTGAAGAGTAAAATTGAGAGTATTCTCTTGTAATAATATTTGAGTGAGTAATAAAGTTTGTTTTATTTCTAACAAAGTAGTATCAGAGAGAGATTATGAGTTCTCTTGAAATTCTAAATATGCTCTATAATTGCAGCTTTGACTAATCTTCTACGTTCGAAAAGAATTTTTGAGGTTGAGAGTATTAGCTATTTGTTCCAAACATACTACTATTAAACATCAAATCGAAGATCTCGACGAGACGAACTCGCTGTTGCAAAAATCAGCCCAATCGGAGTCCGAACAAGTCCTCAGAAGTTTGCTGCTATAATTGAGTCAACTCACCCAGTTGAGTCGAGTCAAAGCCGTTTGACTAAGCCGTCAGAGCCATTTGATCGCGCCGTGCTGTTGGCTAAGCTGTCGGAGTCGTTGACGAGACTGTTGACCGAGTGGTTAACTTTGATTGTTGACCTTGATCGAGTCAATATACCAATCAATCTTAAGGTTTTTCAATGTTCCGGATCTATCTGTGTAGTCGATGATTCCAAAAGCTTACTTTATTAAGAATTATGGCTACTAACAACTTAGTGTCTCTTCAAGTTCCACCACTCTACAACAACAACTTTGATAATTAGACTATTAAAATAAAGACCCTTCTTAGAGTACATAATGTCTGAGATATAGTGGAGAAAGGCGACAAAGAGCCAAGAGATGAGGTAACACTTTCCTTAACATAAAATGATAGTTTAAAAGACTCAAGAAAGAAAGATAAAAAAGCTCTCTTCCTCATCTATCAAGCTTTAGATGACGTTTGTGAAAATCTCAAGTGTAATCTTTGCCAAGGAAAAATGGGAGAAACTTCAAATTTCATACAAGGGAGAAGAAAAAATTAAAAAGGTCTGTCTTCAAACTCTAAGAGGAGAGTTTAACTTACTACATATTACGGAGACTGAGTCAGTTTCTGACTACTTTTCAAGAGTTTTAGCTATTTCCAATTAAATGAAAAGAAATAGTAAGAAGCTAGAAAATATTATGATCATGGAAAAGATTCTTCGATCGTTAGATCCAAAGTTCAAAAGTATTGTTACTGTTATTGAATAAACTAAAGATTTGGGAGCCATGACTATAGAACAACTCTTGGGTTCCTTGTAAGCCCACGAAGAAAAGAAAAAGAAGAAACCAAATTTCAGGAGCAGCTTCTTAAGACACAACTCACAGAGAAAGAAGATAGTTAATATAGAGATAGAATTCAACATGGTCGTGGTAGAGAATAAGCCCAAGAACAAGGACGTAGTACAAGTTAAGATCATAGACGAGGTTGGAATTCTAACAACAACCATAATTATCATATTAGTAATTTCGAAAGAGGAGAAAGCTCCATAAGAAATCGTGGTAGAGATCGAGCGAACTTCAGGCATGAGAAGTCTCAAGTTGATGTTTCAATTGTCACGAGTTTGGACATTATACTAGAGAATGTAGAGCATCCAATAGCAGAATTGAAGAGAAAGTCAATTTTGTTGAAGAGAAAAGAGAAGGGAATGGTACCATGCTACTAGCATATAATGACAATAGTGAAGGACAAGATAACATATGGTATCTTGACACCAGTACTAGCAATCATATGTGTGGGTGTCAATCAATATTTATGGAGCTTGATAAATCAATCAGTGGAAATATTTTTTTTGATGATGATTCAAAAATAGCGGTAAACAAAAAAGGTAAAATTCTTATCTATTTGAAAAATATGGGACATAAATTTGTTTCAAATGTTTATTATGTACCCACCATGAAAATAAATATTTCGAGTTTGAGACAACTCTTAGAGAAAGATTATGATATTCACTTGAAAGATTATAGTCTTTCTATAAGAGATAACAACATGAACTTGATTGCCAATGTACCTATATCAAGAAATAGAATGTTCTTCTTGAACATTCAAAATGATATGGCAAAATATCTCAAAGCATGTTATAAGAATTCATCATGGCTATGGCATTTGAGAATCGGACATCTCAATTTTGGAGGACTAGAGCTACTATCTAAGAAAGAGATGGTAAGAGGTTTGCTAAGCACCAATTATCATGATCAATTTTGTGAAAGATTCTTACTTGGAAAACAATTCAGGAAAAGTTTTCCAAAAGAGTCAAACTCAAGAGCCAAAAAACTACTAGAGGTACATACAGATGTATGCAGTCCCATTAAACTAAGTTCCTTCGGTAAAAGCAATTACTTCTTGTTCTTTATTGATGATTTCTCAAGAAAGACTTGGATCTATTTCTTGAAGCAAAAATCAGAAGTCTTTGAAGCTTTCAAGAAGTTCAAGACTATTGTAGATAAAAAAAAGCGATGTTCAGATCAAAGCCATGGGATCTGACAGAGGAGGAGAATTCACTTCAAAAGAGTTCCAAGAATTCTACGAAGCCAGTAGAATTCGATGATGTTTAACCATTCCAAGATCTCCCCAATAGAATGGTGATAGAAAGGAAGAACTGAACCATTCTCAATATGGCTTGAAGCATGCTGAAAAGTAAGAGATTGCCCAAAAAATTTTGGGCAGAAGTTATTGCAAGTGCGGTCTACTTGTTCAATTAATCTCCAACAAGAAGTATGTAAGGAAAGATACCACAAGAAGCATGGAGTGGAAGGAAGCCTGAGATCTCCCACTTATGAATCTTTGGAGGTATAACCCATGTGCATGTGCCAGAGAATAGAGAACCAAGTCTGATAATAAAAGTGAGAAGTTTATTTTCATCAGCTACGATACTAACTCCAAAGGATATAAGTTATACAATCCCAATAATGAAAAAGTAATCATCAGCTGAGATATAATATTCGATGAAGAAGGTGAATGAGACTTTGGTTCTCAAACAAATGACTACAATTTCTTTTCACAATTTAAAGATGAAGAAACACTAGCAGAGCAAGCAAGAGAAGTCCATCAAAAGGTTGTTACTCCACCTTTTTCACCAGTATCATCTATTCATGAAGATTCACCTCCATTTTTCTTAACTAGGAGGTATGAAGAACATACAAAAAGTCTTGAAGATCTGTATGAGGTAACTGGTAGACTCAAAAACCTCACTCTATTTTGTCTATTTGCTAATTGAGAACCTATGAACTTCCAAGAGGTTGTACAAGATGAGAAGTGGAGAAATATGATGAATGAATAAGCCAAAGCCATAGAGAAGAATAATACTTGGGAACTATCCACTCTTCCCAAAAGTCATAAAGCTATAGGTATAAAATAGGTGTACAAGGTGAAGAAGAATGCTAATAGAGGGTGAAAAGATATAAAGAAAGGCTAGTTGTGAAAGGCTATAGTCATAGAGCCGACATTGACTACAACAAGATATTCGCTCCTATTACACAGTTGGAAACTATAAAACTAATTATTTCTCTTGCTGCTCAAAATAAATCAAAGATCTATCAGATGGATGTAAAGTCTGTATTTCTGAATTGAGTTCTTGAAGAAAAAGTCTACACTGAACAACTATTGTGTTATGAGGTAAAAATGTATGAGGACAAGGTGTTAAAATTGAAAAAGGCTTTCTATGGACTAAAGTAAGCACCAAGAGCACAGAACAACCAAATTAACAAATATTTTCAAGAGAATGGCTTCACTAACTGCCCTTATGAACATGCTCTCTAAGTTAAAACTAAATATAGAGACATTCTGGTTGTATGCTTGTACATGGATAATCTCATATGTTGGAATAATGTCCTATAAAGCAGTTTATTATTTAGACATTATAAACAATATTTATTGGATTATTTAGTATCTATTTATTATTAATAAATTCCATGTTATGAATTTCTATTTCATTTATGTCCCATTGATATACATGTGATGTATATATTTATCTTATGTAAATATCTAAAAGATTCCAAGACATAAAATGAGTAATAAAGAATTATTCGTATAATGAGTTCATATGTGGGAGACATTATATTCTTTATTTCATTATGTCTAAATTAAATTGTTCGTATTCTGCATATTGAAGATGGAATACTTTATTATGCCATAGAATGTAGTATTGTCTATTTAATTAATGAAATCTCTAATTATCAAAGTGAGTGTTCAGATAGAAACACTAGTATATTAAGAAAGTTATAATAGCATCGAGCATGACCTAGTTAATTAGAATTTGAGATTAAGTACCGTAACTCAAATTTCTAATTTTACTAATCTAGTATTATTGTAAAAAACCTTAATCCTAGTGATTAACGAACTTACTTTCATGTGTTTTGTCTTTTTGAATTACTAAAGGACCAGTTCCGATTTATGATTCGAACTCCGGTATCTTGGAAGATAAGGTATATGAAATGTGTAGAACATTTTTCATGATGGACACCATGCATATGATGTCACTTTGAGTTTTTTTAAGTACTTGGTTTTAATTTGACTGTGTTGGTATAAACAGATATAAACACCATAATCAGCTAGTATCCATTAGATGAAAAATAGCAACTCAAATGTAAATATGTATTAGAGAAGTAATATGGTAATTTCACCCTCATAGTACGACATTGCATTTGGGATATGTCTACAGATATAGTATATGCTAAATAAATCAAGCTAATTAGTTGTTAATAAGCTTCACAGAAAAATAAATGATATTTAGTCCAAGAGTTCAATATTGGGCCTATAGTGGTGTGCCCCAATATTAATGGACAAGACCCAATTATAATTAAGAGTTAATTATAATATTGGGTATATGGTCTATTAGAGCTTGAGCTTTATGGGTCCATCTGGTCCTCTGTCTAGCTCAAATTAAAGCCCAATAGTTATTTGATGATCAGTTGAGCCCAACAAGCCCATTAAGGTTTACTAATCTCTATATAGTTAAGAGAAAAAATCTCCAGCAAATATATACAAGTGTTACATGTGAAACATTCCCCACGAGAAGAGAGTGTCACACGCATAACAGAGAGAGAGAGAGAAAGAGAGCAGAGAAAATCGGCCACCACTAGGGATTCACTATCCTTGGTGTTTCGGCCATCTCGGAGAAATCAGTTCGAGGAGATTGTCTTCTTGCTCATCTGCGGATCTCTTTGTTGGGAATCAAGAAGGTGATCACCCACTGAATCAATCAAACACTTTCGAGAATAAACGAGAAGACGAGAAGGTTGTGAAGTGAGTCCGGTATTGTTCTTGTTTAGATCAAGAGTTAATTTATGTTAGATCACGATCCGAAACATTTTGTAAAAGAAAAAATTTTAAACGACCAATTCCGCTGCATTTCTCGATTTTACAAAACTATGGTATTCTTGAAAATGATTTTATGAAAATATTTTCCGGAAATTTATTCTAGCTAACACCAGCATCATATTCATTAGAAGTAATCCAAGGATGCTTGATGAATTCAATAGAGTAATGACATATAAGTTTGAAATAATAGATATCGGACTTATGACATACTGCTTCGGCATAGAAGTCAAGCAAAAGGAAAAAAGCATATTCATCTCTCAAGAAAGCTATACAAAAGTAGATCTTGAAGAAGTTTAATATGGATGATTGCAAGACGATAAGTATACTAGTGGAGTGCAAAATAAAATTATTCAAAGATGATGAAGTAGAAAAGGTAGATCCAACATTCTTTAAGAGCCTTGTTGGATGCCTCCAATACTTGACATATACAAGGCTTGACATTCTCTATAGAAATGGACTAGTGAGTTATTACATGGAAACTCTAATAACCAATTACTTCAAGGTTGTAAATAGAATTCTCTGTTTCCTAAAAAGTATGATCAATCATAGCTTGTTCTATTTAGTTTCCAATTATTACAAATTTATTGGTTTCAGTGATAGTGATTGGGCCGGAGATACCGGTGATCAAAAAAGTACAACTGATTTTGTATTTTTCATGGGAGAAACTGTCTTCACATAGGTATCTAAGAAACAACCAATTGTCACTCTTTCAACATGTGAAGCTGAGTACATAGCGGCTTCATTGTGTGTTAGTCATGTAATCTGATTAGAAAAAGTTATTGAAAGGGTTAAACATACCTTAAAAGGAGCCAACAGAGATTTGTATCGACAACAAGTTAGTAATAGCTTTGGATAAAAATTTAGTCTTTTATGACCGAAGCAAGCATATCAACACTCGTTATCATTACATAAGAGAATGTGTTACAAACAAAGAAGTACGATTGGAGTATGTGAGATTACATGATCAGATTGCTGACATTTTCACCAAGCCACTCAAGTTCGAAAACTTCACAAGGTTAAGAAACTTGCTTGGTATTATAAAATAAGTTTAAGGGGAGGGGAGAGAGATGTTGAAAATAAATTTGTTTAAGCCCATAAGAAGTATTCTAGACCCATCAACATGAGGTCAAATAAGTTGGAATTAGCCCAAGTACAAAACTCACAAAAGTTGAACTCCAAATCCAAATTGAAGAAGTATTTTATCTAAAATCTTCTAGTATTAGCTATATATTAATTTTTTGCATGTGAATCATTTGATTACTTAGATTATTATTGAAAGTGTATCGAAGAAAATATATATGGTTTAAGAATTTTTGTAATTATTCATTTGTGTGATTCTCCTTATTTCTCATATAGAATAAATAGGTTCTCCTTGTTTTTCATGTAATATAAATACTCCTCCTATTTGAGTTCTAAACATTAAGTACGAAGCAAATCTTCTAAGAGTGAATTGAAGAGAGAAAAAGTTATAGCTTTTAGTAAGTCAGTGAATTTGAAGAGTGAAATTGAGAGTTTTTCTTTGTAATAATATTTGAGTGAATAATAAAACTTGTTTTATTTCCAACAATTACCATACAACTGAAAATCTATGGTGAGAAGTAAGATAGGATTGAGAAAAAGAGAAACATAAGCATATGATCGTATTGGTACGTATTTGCAAATGCTTATAAAGCTAATGTAGTGAAAACGTCTACAAGAAGGATCCATACAAAAACTTGAAAACAATCTTCTGTAATCCTATTGATTTGTATATGAATTCCAAGAAAATAAACACACAAAATTCATTGATCCACGAGAGTACCAAAAATTTGGAAGATAAAGATAAAACTCTGTCAAATTCTTATTCATAAAATATCCTAAAGATGGCAGCTATGTTTTACAATTTCTAATGATGAAATATTCGTGAAAGGAAATATATAATAAAAAATTCCTAACATAATTTTGAATGATTTTTTTTTCAAAAATGACAAAAAAAAATTTAGATAATGATGAAAACATAAATGAGAGCTTCTAGAATCAAGACATAAGGAACGGATCCAATTCTGAATTTCTTATGAAAATAATTTGAAAAAATAATTATTTCCTAAAATAGCAAAAAGCCATTCTGAGGGCTGAAAGATTGAATTTGGCCGAAATTGGGAATACATCACAAGCAAAGCAGGTGAGTCTTGATCGTTGGATCACTTTCACATAGAATTGACCCAAAAATCACCAAAGTCTGACACTTTGACCAATCCCTTGAAAATCGCAAAAAATTGAAAAAAAAAAATAATAATAACGTTAGAGGCCCTTGCATCAGTCCAGCCGCTTTAGAAACTCCCATTCTTTGTGCTCTGCATCAGAAGCTCAAAGAAGAATCCTTTTTATAAATGAAAAATTTTGTTTTTGTGCTTTGAATTATGGAAATGTTGATAATAGAATTTACATTGTGGAACTGGACTCCACTTCAAGTTAAAGCTAGTAATTAATAAGTAGGAGTTGCTGAAGTGGGAGTAGTTTGTATTCCAATATTAGAAGCAAGGTACACAAATCAGATTAAGGCGCTTTTCTACTTAGAAAGAGACAAAAACTGGAAAAGCAATAAAATATTACCAATATAAACTACACTCCTTGAAAAGAGATGCATCGTACGTTAACTGCTATGTGAATTATTGGTTGACATTCCCAGGTTACATTATATATTAATCTTCCAGAGGATGAGAGAAGGGAGGGTCTGAAAGACCTAGCTAGTTCAACCTTCAGCACAAACCTAACTGAAAGACCTAAATATACGCACAGTGATGAATTTCCATATTAATACTAAATTCACTAATCTGACTATTAATTAGAGCAACCACATGATTAGTTATAAGATTCATACATGTGTCCAATGCTTTAAGTCTACTGCATATTATATTTTATGGGTTATATTTGCACCCGGAAATAGTATAAAGGCACTCCCTATCTAAATTAATCCCATTAAAAAGTTAAAAACTAGCACTTATTAGTATAAGCATCCTATGTCATTCCTAATATAAGTCTCACTTCTCTACCCCATTGATTTGATTGTGTTTTCAGTTTTGGCACCCCATCTTGACATACAAAAGTATGCCATCTGTTGGAGCGGTTTCTCACCAGCCGTCCACGTGTCTTGAACTGCTGACACTGTATTTTCCAACTATCCACGTGTCCTTGCTGTCTCCAAGCTCCAAGCGAGATCGGAGAGGCGGGGGTGGCCACCTGCAAAGACTCTCCGATGCTTAAGTCAGTGATTTTTCTTTGTGTTGGGTAGCAAGGAAAATATTTTTGTATGAATATCTATCTGTCTTCTTTTTGTTTACAGACTTTTGTATATATATCAGTTTTTTTTTGGTGTGTACATGCCCCTCTCGGGAACGCATGACTTTTTTTTATATGTAGTCCTGAGATAATGAACCGCATAGTTCTCAATCTCCGGAATGAGTACCTTTCACCTCAAGATCTTTTTCAACGGTCACGGGCCAAGATTTCTGTCATCTCCTTCGTGCTACCGTGGCCTGATTTTCGCCGCCTCCTACGGCTTCAATCTGTCAGGAGTAGGATTTGGGCAAATCGCCGTTCTGTCAGGATGACTTGTCCCTGGCACATACACCTACCCAGGATCGTATTAAATGCTCTGTCTGGGTCTGGAGTCGTGGGTTGCTTTCCATTATATTCAGTCTGAAGACCCTTGTGGCTTCTGACCCCTCCGACTGCTGAGATGAGGGCTGTTGTTCCCAGATAGCAGACCCTTGGAGCTTCTGACCCCCAGTTGTCGAGGTTGGGGGTCTGACTGGGCCGAACCGTCTGGGGTCAGTGATGGATTCGGCCCTAAGCTTGGACGGCCCAATGGCCGATGGTGAGATCACGTGCGATCCGCGTGGCCTTCCTCGTGGCATAAGGTTCGGGAACGGGTCCCATAACTGCCCCCATTTCCCTACTTGATGGATTCGTGTCTATCAAGTGGGGAAACCGTCTCTTCGCTTCTCCAATCTGAGGGATGCACGTGGTTCCCTTTTCTCGATGCGGAGATACGCCATCCCTCATCACGAGATCTGTTTGAATTTTGAAGTTCTGATTGCTCGGTTTCTTTTATTCTCTCCTCTTTTAGAAAAACTTTTTGGCTTCTCCCCTTTCAAAACCGCAACTGTGTTCATTTGCCATTTTACCCAAATTTTCAATCACCCCAATCTCATAACACCCCAGGGTTTCTGCTTCCCTCTTTTCTAAAGACTCTTACTCTTCCAGTCGTTTTTCGGAACAATGGCTTCGAATCAAAATCAGGAATTGCAATCTGTTATGGATTCAGAATTAGACTCACTGAGGAGGCAGCTCTGCCTCCCTGGAGGAGTGACGCTTTAACGAGTTAAAGGTCTCGCAGACTGGTACCTTCGCCCCTGCGCCCCCGAGGATTCCATCGTCTTGGGTAGGAAACATCTAGATTACCTGCGATTCCCTCTTCCTCCTCTAATCCATCAATTTTTTGCCTTGACGGGAATCCATCCGATGCAACTGAATGCAAACGGGATTATGATTCTGGTGGGGCTTTCTGCCCTGTCAGTTATCTATAACATGCATATCGACCTGGAGGTGATCTTTTATGCTTATAAACTCGTTCTCATCCCCAAGAAGGGCTCCTACCCCACCTTCTATCTCCAGCCGCTGTCTGGACGCCACATCTTTTGGGGGCTGCCGTGGTCAGACAAACAATGGGACTCTCACGCCAGGCTTTATGCCGTTGGAGGGGTGTGGTGCTCCCCTTGAGTGAACGGAGAGCATTTCCAAGTCCCCTCAGTCTTCCTGCGGAGTAAGTATCAGATTATGATCTTTGGGTCTGAGTTCTCTCCTGATTTTATTGCTCATATTACTTTGCTCTGTGCTGCCTCAGCAGAAGAAAGCAGGTTTGAGCCGCACCTGTCGGCTGGGCGGCTCAAAAGCCTGGAGAGGATCATAATCTTCAGCTCCCTGGGGGAATGTCAGCACATTCAAGCTGTCCTCAATCCCCTGACGATGAACCTGATGCCCAGGATGGTCTCGTACCTCCCCTTTCCTTTGGATACCTGGGTCATCACCAAGCACCTGAGGAGTCAGCTCGACGCCTCCGCCCTGAACTAATTTCGCCAGGACGAAAGTGACCAGATCACCATGGTGAGTCGGCAGGTTATGGCTTCAAGCCAGCTGGCGGGCACCAACGACCTGGTGGCACCGTCCAATCACGAACTCGAGGAGGCCGTGAGGCTTGTGGCCGCCGAGTGCGTCAGGCTTCGCGAGGAAGAAAACGTCGCTCCCAAAAGGGTTAGGGGTAAGTTTATCTTTAAATCTTCGAATCTTTGTGGGTAGGGCCGTGACCGCAAACTAATTTTGTTGTTTATTTTTCACAGGTTCTGAGACGGGCCCGTCAACCGGTCCCTCTCCCATCAAAGGGAGAGCCACGGCGTCAAAAGCTCAAGCCAAAGCGTCCGCTGGCTAGCGCCTCGTGGTGCATTCAGGAGGAGCAGAATCAGTGGTTCCCCGCTCCGATGCCGGCGGATCTCCACCCGGGGGACCGTCTGCCCTCCTGATCACGCGCGGGGAAGCGACAACGCCAGGTCTGACTAGGGGGTTTGCAGCAGTGATCTCCCCCACCCCTGACTCCGGCTCGGAATCGAGCGCTGTTAGCCTCGGTGGAGAGATCGTCGAGCTCAGTGGGGGAGTTCCGAGACTGAAATCCAGACTCTCCTCCCCTCCTCCGGTCCCTACAAAGCGGCAACGCGAGGTCGGCTCGTCAAATGAGGAAGAGGGCCGGGCGGAGAAGAGGGGCAGGGTCATCCTTTCGTCCGATAGTGACGATGATGGGGCGACACTGACCCTTCTAAGGAGGAAAAGATCAGCACGCGGCGGCCCGTCCGGAGGAGGTGTACCGCCTCCCTCCGTGCTCGGCAGCGCTTCTGACGGCTCCGGGCCTTCCTCCATCCCTATCGCTCCTGCTCTGGAGGCGTGCCCGGCGGATGGAGAGGATGCCCTTATGGCCGTCGAGGAGGGGCCGCGCTCCTCGGGCGTGGATGATGCACAAAGGGATGATCCAGCCACGGAGCCAGAGCTGGAGGCCCTTACTCCAGAGAATGTCGAGCTTCTCACCACCCGTACTCTCGCGCATGTTCGTCACACTTGGGTGTTTTTATGTTTTTTTCAATGTCTTTGATAATTGCCAACCCCCTCCTTTGTTGCTTAACTTGCAGCTGTCTGCCATCCGGTCTTTCTACTCTGCTCACGTCAAGAGTCTGACCGAAGAGCTGAGCTCTCGTTCCGAACAGGCCGAGCGCAGCGAGGCCGCCCTCGCCGAATTGAGGTCTGATTTTGACATATATCAGGGCCTCGAAGAAGCGAGGGTTAGCAGCATGATGGCGCATGCCATGAGTGTTGAGAAAGCCAGGAGCGAGGAGCTAGCTACGAAATTAGCTCAGGCGGAGGCCGACAAGCTTGCCCAATCCGAAGCCACCAGGTTGGCTCAGGGCGGGCTGAGGATCAAAGAGCAAGAGCTTCAGAGTGCGGGGGCAGAGATGGGACTGGCCTTTATCGCTCGAGATCAGGCTGTCGAGGATGCCAAGGAAGCGAGGAAGGCTGAGGCGGCGGCCAAGCTAGAAGCCCATGCTCTGCAACGCAGACTTGATCGGTCCCATGAGGTAAACCGATATCTCTTTTTGGACCATAAAAATCTGATGAGTGCTCAGGTGGAGGCATCTCGTAAACATTGCGCAGACCTCGCTGGTATTAATTCTTTGTTGGTCGACTTATCGCAGCGGCAAGCGGAACTCAGATTGGCGGCGCTGAAGGATAGACTGGCAGATGCGGAGAAATTAAAAACAAGGTACCAGAAGCAGGTGGACATTCTTTCTGCGGAAAGTTATAGGTCTGGCTGGGAGAATAGAGAATTTGAAACCATGTTGAGGTGGTGACGCCAGACCAATTTGACGATCAGAAAGGTGTCGAGAAGGACCACTACTCCATCAAGCACTACATGCAGCAGCTCGGGGACGAGATCAGAATTATATACCCATCCGACGTGCTGGAGATACTTGCTGCGGAAAAGGATGGACTCTCTACATCTGCCCCCGGTGCCACAGAGCTTATCCCCGCTTCTGGTCCGCCAGATCGAACTCTGGAAGCCCCGGTCATTCAGCCTAGCCTCAGGGTCTCAATCGGTGAAGGGACCGGCGTGGTCGTCGTATCCAGTGATGAATCCGATCCGGCCTCGCCACCCTTCTCCGAAGCCGGTCCAAGTGCTGGGGTTGGCCGCGCCTCCTCGGATGGAGGTAACTAGGTCCCCCAATTATGTATATTTGTAAAGCTAATCGTTCATTGTAACCCTTCAAATAAATGATAAAGGACGCCCCACCATTTTTAGACTGTTTTCTTTTGCCTCCAACCATTTGTTTAACTGACTGTAAGGACTCGATTTCGGGTTATTAGTGAGCCTTCCTCGGGTCATGATTACTCGGAATGGCTTCGGACATAAGGGTGCAAGCTTTGGTTCATCCGGTTTTGCAGAACTGTAACTTTCGTTATAATTTGTTTTGGCAGAATTTGATCCCCGCGTGTGGCTAGATTTCTCCGACCCCAAATGGGACCGTGCTCGGAGCCAGCTCAAGGAGTTGGTTGACCATTGTTTAGACCTGTCATTGTAGAGGAGGAGGCCCGGGCTTGGCTCTTATCGAGAACAAACTGGGCATTATCATTCCGACGTCTCCTCAAGAGTCCGCTCTAAACCTGCGCCTCGCCAGTAGGGCTCCCGAGTATTCACCGCCATTACCCACGTACTTTGTATTTTTAGGACATAATAAATAGGCTTTAATCTTGATTCTTGCTTTCATGTTTGATTTGTCCCTAGACTACTTCCAACGGGTAGACTCCAAATCTGTTCACATCTTGACCATGCAAAGATAGATATTTACTTGGCTAGAGTCTGTTTCCCTTTAACTTTTCGTGTAGTCAGAACATTCCTTAGGGAGGGTCCACTTCCAACGGGTGGATTCTGACCTTGCCTTCCCTTAGCTTGTCGTGTAGCCTAAAGTGTTCCTTCAGGGGTCCGCTGGCTAACTTTTTGGTTGCATGCCCCCTTTCTCTTCGTACATTTTCTCGGGTCGTCGATGAGCGACGTGAGTCCCAAAGTGTGAGCATTTTCGAGGTCTGCTGGCAAGTTTTGGCTTTGCACAGCAGTTTATCCTTCTCACGTTTTCTCGGGTCGTCGATGAGCGACGTGAGTCCCAAAGTGCGAGCACTTTCGAGGTCTGCTGGCAAGATTTTGTTTGCACAGCAGCTTACCCTTCGCACATTTTCTCGGGTCGTCGACTAGCGACGTAAGTCCTAAAGTGCGAGCATTTTCGAGGTCTACTGGCAAGTTTTGGCTTTGCACAGCAGTTTACCCTTCGCACATTTTCTCGGGTCGTCGATGAGCGACATGAGTCCCAAAGTGCGAGCACTTTCGAGGTCTGCTGGCAAGATTTTGTTTGCACAGCAACTTACCCTTCGCACATTTTCTCGGGTCGTCGACGAGCGACGTGAGTCCCAAAGTGCGAGCATTTTCGAGGTCTGCTGGTAAGTTTTGTCTTTGCACAGCAGTTTACCCTTCGCACGTTTTCTCGGGTCGTCGACGAGCGATGTGAGTCCCAAAGTGCGAGCACTTTCGAGATCTGCCGCTATGGGATGACCCTACACCGTAGTTAGCATTAAACATTGGGTCTGCCTCTGTGGGCAGACCCTTTTCGTATCAGTATAAGATGTACGGTCTACCCTGTATGGGCTGACTGCCCCTTCTCCGCAGCTACGCAAAATGTTGGGTTTGCCTTTGCGAACAGACCCTTTCTTCCGTAGTAGTCCAAAAGGTGAATTTATGAGGCAAAAAAGAGCTTGACCTGTTTTGGATTTAAACTTTTCAATAATATAAATATTCTCATAGCTTTACATCATATATGCGCGCCTTACACGTAATATTTTTTCAAGTGCTGAGCGTTCCACAGGTTCGGCACGTTTTTCCCTATTTTGAGTTCCTTCAAGACATATGCACCATTGTCGAGCGCTTTGATTATCTCGTAGGGTCCGATCCAATTGGAGTCCAGTTTCGAGGAATTCCCCATTCTGGCTTTTAGGACCCAATCCCCAGCGTCGAATCGTCGGGCACTAACCTTTTTAGCGTAGTAAGACCTTGCTTGCTGGTGGTATGAGGCCAGGTGGACCAAGGCCATGTTTCTTGTTTCTTCCAGGAGGTCTGTGTTATGGCTTAACTGGCGCTCGTTTAGGGGGGGATCCTTTACCACTTCGGAGCGGAGGGTCGGGAGGCCGACCTCGGTCGGGATCACAGCCTCTGATCCGTATACCATGGTAAATGGCGTTCTCCTAGTAGACCTCTGCTCTGTGGTTCGATGGGCCCACACAACGGCTGGCAGTTCTTCTAACCACTTGCTTTTAGCCTCCTGCAAGTTCTTTTTGATATTGCTGAATATGGCTTTGTTCGTCGCCTCTACTTGACCGTTCTCTTGAGGGTAGTTTACAGAAGAGAAACTGAGCCTTATATCATACAGCTCGCACAACTCCTTAAGCTTGGCATTTTGAAACTGCGTGCCATGGTCGGCATGTATCTCCTTCAGGATTCCGAATCGACAGATTATGTTCTTCCAGATGAAGTTAATCGTGCCTGCCTTATTAACTGTCGTATAGGCTTCAGCCTCTACCCACTTGGTGAAATAGTCCGTGGCCAGCAGGACGTATCTCTTTCCTCCTGGACTTCTAGGGAGCTCTCCGACAATATCCAGACCCCACTTGGCAAACGGCCAAGGAGTTATGTTTGAATGGAGAATCTCCACGGGTTGACGTTTCATCGGAGCGAACCTCTGGCATTTATCATATTTTTTTACGAATTTGGTTGCTTCCGTCATCATGTATGGCCAAAAATATCCAGCCATTAGAGCCTTGTGGGCAAGGCTGTGCCCGCCTGAGTAGTTGCCACATACTCCCTCGTGGATCTCCTCCATCAATTTTTATGCTTCGACGGGGCCTATGCAGCGCAGCATCGGACCCATTGTCGATCTCTTGTATAACTATTCACCCACTATTGAGTACTTGGCAGCTTTTAGTCTGACTGGCCTTGCTTCCCGGGGGTCTGTGGGCAGGTTCTCCAACACCAAATATTGTGTGATGGGCTTCATCCAACCTTCGTCAGCAGCACTAGTTGCGAACACGTGGTGCGCAGGGGTCTGCAGGGGGTCTGCCATGCCTCCGCCGTCTAGAAGAACCTCTATGCTTTCAGCGGTGCCTCCGATTGATGCATTCTTAGCTAGCCCATCAGCCCTCTGGTTCTTCTCCCTGGGGATCGGCTCGATATTGAAATTGGCGAAGCGGGCTTTTGCCCCCATCACCTTGGAGAAATACCTATGCAACCTCGGCTCTTTTACTTTAAAGTCTCCCCTGACCTGACCCGCGATCAACTGCGAGTCGGTCTTCACGGCGATGTCCTCTACCCCAAAATGTAGTGCAAACTCGAGGCCTTGCAACAATGCCTCGTACTCTGCCTCATTGTTAGTCGCCTGGAAACCGAGCCTCAGTGCTTTCTCAACCCTTAGGCCCGTTGGGGTATGCAAGACTATCCCGATTCCCGACCCTGAGGCATTCGTGGATCCGTCCGTATGGAGCGTCCAGGTTGAAGGGGGGTGAAGCTGTGACATTTGATTCAGGTCATGCCGCTCACCAAAGGATTCGATTTCCACAAGAAAATCTGCCATGACTTGCCCTTTCTTTGCCGTCCGAGGCTGATATTCGATATCATATACCCCCAGTTCGATGGCCCATTTGGTCAGCCGTCCCGACAGATCTGGTTTGGCCAAGATTTGGCGGATGGGGAAGTCTGTATATACAGTGACCGAGTGTGCCTCAAAGTATTGCCGGAGCTTCTTTTTAGCGTTGACCAGTGCGAGGACTAGCTTTTCTGCCACACTGTATCGGGTTTCGGCGTCTAGGAGCATGCGGCTTATATAGAACACCGATTTTTGTTTAGCGTCTTGCTCGATGAATAGTACGGTGCTGATCGCTACTTCGGACACCTCTAAACAAGTGTACAGACGCTCCCCTTCCGACGGGAAAGTCAGGATAGGTGGGTGACTCAGATACAGCTTGAGGTCTGCCAATGCTTTGTCCTGTTCTTCCCCCCAGATGGCCGTAGAGTTTCTCTTCAGGTATTGGAAGAAAGGCTTACATCGGTCAGACATCTTGGATACAAATCGGCTGAAGGTGGCTACCTTCCCGGCCAGGCGTTGGACCTCTCGAACGGATGAAGGCCTCTGCACATTTGTGATCGAGGTCAGCTGGGTCGGGTTTGCTTCAATACCCCTCCGGCTCACGATATGTCCCAAGAATTGCCCAGAGGATACCCCAAATGCGCACTTCTTGGGGTTCAGACGCATCTGATGCTGCCTCAGAATCTGGAAGCATTCGTCTAGATTCTTCAGATGGTCTGAATCCTCTTTGCTCTTTACGACCATGTCGTCAATGTAGACCTCCATAGTTTTTCCTAGCAGCCTGGCGAACATCTTATTCATGAACCTCTGGTAGGTCACCCCTGCATTCTTCAGGCCAAATGGCATACGCTTATAGCAGTACAGACCTCACTCTGTGATAAAAGCGATGTGGATCTGGTCTTCCGCGTATAGGGGAATCTGGTTGTATCCAGAATAGGCATCCAGAAAGCTCATCCTGTTGAATCCCGCCGTCGCGTCTACCATTTGGTCGATTCTTGGCAGGGGAAAACTATCCTTTGGGCAGACCTTATTTAGGTTGGTGAAATCTATGCAGATACAGTCGTCGCCGTTTTTCTTTTTCACCAGTACCGGGTTAGAAACCCACCGTGGGTATATGCATTCCCTGATTAAACCGCTCTCCAGTAGCTTTTCTACCTCCTTATTGATCGCCCTATTTTTCTCTGGTGTGAATCTTCGGGGTTTCTGCCTGACCGAGGGGAAGTGGGGGTCTATATTCAGTCGATGATAGGAGTGTGCAGGGTTTATCCCTGGCATATCATCGTGGGACCATGCAAAGACGTCTTCATTCTGTTTTAAGAATCCCAACATTTCATTCCTCCGTTCACAGGCAATAAGGCTCCGATTAGGATCACCTTCGCCGGTACCTCCTCTCTCAAAGGGACCGCTACCAGCTTTTCGATCGTGGATTGTGGGCCGTCAGACTCTTCTTCGATTTGTCTCATGTATACTGGCAGGCGGTCCTTTGATTGCTATCCGTCTCCGGCTGCGGCGCTTGCACTTGTGTCGGCTCCCCTCAGGGCAGCCGAAAAGCATTTTCTTGCAGAGGCCTGGTCCCCCTTGATGTCAATCGTGTACGTGCCGTCCTTTGACTGACATCTTAAGACTTGATGGAGGGTGGAAGCGACCCCATGCATGGCATGGATCCATCCCCTTCCGCATTGAAGGAAGACTGGCAGTCAACGACGACGAAATCCACGTCCATGCATCTTTCGGCTGCGCAGACGTTAAGGGTAACGATGCCTAAAGGGCAGACCCTGGTGCTGTCAAAAATGAAAAGCGGTTGACAGGTTGGCCTGAGTGCGCTCCTATCCAGACCCATATTTTCGAACGTGTTGAGAAATAAGATATCGACACTACTCCCACCATCGACCAAGACCCGTCCAACCAATGCGGAACCGATCTGCAGCTTGATCACCAAGGGATCGTCGTGAGGATAGCGTACCATGGTTAGATCTTGCTGAGTAAAAACAATGGGGGCGACGGGTGTGCGGCCTTCTCCAGATATCAAGTAGTTGATGGAGTGTCCTATCCCCTTCAAGCGCTTTGCCCTGCCCTCGGCTCTTTTGAGGCACTTCTATTTTTCCTCTTGGTCGTGGGTCGGCTCAGGCCTACCCACGATGGTCGGCACTATCCTGAGTGTCTGCTCTCCCGACCCTGAGGCTTGGACCTGCTTCCTTTTCTCAGTCCTGGCAGTGTCTTGTCGCGGCGGGGCTTCATTGGTTTTTACGTACTGCTTCAACCTGCCGGCGTGGATCACCAACATGACCTGGGCATAAAGATTGCGGCAGTAGACGGTGTCGTACCCGAAATCTTTGTGGAACTGGCAGTATCTGTTCCTATTCTTCATATGCTCTGGGACGCCGGATTTTGGCGGGTCTTTGAAAATGCCCCTGTCTCTGGTTACCGAGTCTTTTACCCAACTCTGCCATCATCTCTTGCTTCCAGTTGGGGGGGCATACCCCCAGGGCTTTCATGGTGCCTTCCACCCGTTGCCCCCCTGGTTTAGAAAGGTCTCGAATGGCTTTGCCGTACCCCCTGCATTTGTGACCCGGACGGGGTGGGAGCTTGTCCTCGCGGTTGGCTTCCGAACTCTTGTTGGACTTCTTCGTCGAAATCTTCCCTCCGCTGGGTCCTATATTCACTTGCCAACAAACTCTCGAGGCGAGCATTATCTCTGCGTACCTCTGCGACCTCGTCCCTTAGACCCAGGATGGCCTCGTGGGCCATCTCTGCCTTTCTATTTGCTTCCGCCAGGGCGGCAAGCATCTGATCCAACTTCTGCCCCAGATCTGGTCGTTCCTCTCGGGAGCTTCCTTCAGCATTAGGACGTGTGCTCCTGGTTGTCATTCTCGAGGGTGCCATCAGACGTTGTATGGCTTTTTTGTTCGGGTAGGGCGTGGTTGCGAGTTTCTCACTCTCTTTTCCATGCTCAACCTCTTCCCACAGACGGCGCCAAACTGTTGGAGCGGTTTCTCACTAGCCGTCCACGTGTCTTGAACTGCTAACGCTGTATTCTCTAACTGTCCACGTATCCTTGCTGTCTCCAAGTTCTCTGAACTCCAAGCGAGATCGGAGAGGCAGGGGTGGCTACCTGCAAAGACTCTCCGATGTTTAAGTCAGTGGTTTTTCTTTGTGTTGGGTAGCAAGAAAAATATTTTTGTATGAATATCTATCTGTCTTCTTTTTGTTTACAGACTTTTGTATATATATCAGTTTTTTTTTGTGCGTACATGCCCCTCTCGGGAACGCATGGCTTTTTTTTATATGTAGTCATGAGATAATGAACCGCATGGTTCTCAATCTCTGGAATGAGTACCTTTCACCTCAAGATCTTTTTCAACAATCACGGACCAAGATTTTTGTCATCTCCTCTGTGCTACCGTGGCTTGAATTTCGCCGCCTCCTACGACTTCAATCTGTCAGGAGTAGGATTTGGGCAAATTGCCGTTCTGTCAGGACGGCTTGTCCCTGGCACATACACCTACTTAGGATCACATTAAATACTCTGTCTGGGTCTGGAGCCGTGGGTTGCTTTCCATTATATTCAGTCTGAAGACCCTTGTGGCTTCTGACCCCTCCGACTGTTGAGATGAGGGCCGCTGTTCCCAGATAGTAGACCCTTGGGGCTTCTGACCCCCATCTGTCGAGGTCGGGGGTCTGACTGGGACTAACCGTCTAGGGTCAGTGATGGATTCGGCCCTAACCTCGGACGGCCCAATGACCGATGGTGAGATCACGTGCGATCCGCGTGGCCTTCCTCGTGGCATAAGGTTCGGAAACGGGTCCCACACCATCTATTTCAATTTTCGAGTCAAATGAAAAATGAATTGCAAGGGGTTAATCTCATTGCACAGATCCTTCCCTTATCCTTGCCTACGCCATTCAATTGTTCCCCATTTGCTGCCCCCCC
>JXTB01001144.1:0-21511 GCA_002914805.1 Parasponia andersonii
CTGAATTGGATAAGTTATATGTCTAACCTAGCTATTTTGGGTGTTAGGAATTCAGCGAAGAGGTCCGTTTGTGGAATTGAAGCTCCTATGAGAAGTTGGTTATTCGCAAGAGGATGATCGAGGGCTTGGAATTGGTTCCCGACCCTCGGGGCGATCGTCAATGATACCTTGAGGATTCAATAGCGTAGTATTACTATTCGAGCGAGGTAGGGATTCAATTACATGTGTTTTATATTGTTTTTGAATAAAACATATGAGAATAAATATGATTTTTGGTTTCTCGAAGTTTCTCGAATACATGTGATGGGAATTGGTTGTATGAGATATATACTGTATTGCTCTGAGAATTTTTGAATGCAGGTTATTTTGAGTATATTAAAAATAGGGCTGTTATACTACCTGCTTTTCTATAAAAACCTAGTATGCTGATTTTACCGAAAAACCGAAGCATGATTATTTTCACACTTCAGTTATGTATTGCACGTGTCATAGGATCACACATGAGCACCATGTTAGTATCGTGGGTTTACAATGTGATGCTGTGTGCTCTACCGTCAGTGAGAGTCTGTAAACTCACGCAGAGTTTTGTCAAGTCTGATTATCTCCCCATTTGGCAGGCGTAGCAATTCGGTTGCCCCTCCAGGTTTGATAGGCGACACACGGGTGTCCCCTCCGGGTATGGGCTTAGGTATTAGGCAAGCTGTTAGGCATACTTAGTGCCATCATCCTGGGTTTCCACATATGTGAGGATGAGAGCTCATAGGTATAGGTTGATTTGTGTCATGTGCATATGGATTTATATATATATATATATATATAGATTTCCGGTTTGGATTATATATATATGTATGTTTTGGACTAAACTAACTATGAAGGAATTCCCCATCACTAAAATGTTTTTGATCGAGGTAATTATTTTTCCTACTGGACATTTTATGCTCACCTCTTACCTTCTTCCTCAGGTGGTGTCCAGTGCGATCTTAGTGATCAAGAGGAGTAAGAGGTCATATGGATTCCAGTTCATCTCTTGGTAATGCAAGGATTTTGTTGTCGTAGTCTTTGGACTATTTGGGTTTTGTATTAGCATTGAACCAAGATTACTGCTTTGTATTTTGTCTGCGAACTTATGTATGCCATTCTAGTATTTGACTTTTGTTGTGGATAATGGTGATGCTTGGGCATTTATGTGACTTCGTGATTTTTAATTATTATTCAGTCTATGTTTAATGCTACATACGAACTATGAGAGTGGTTCACGAGATAGAATTCTGATTATTTTATTTAAATGGACCATTTTTATGAAAACTAGAACTTTTGACACTTTTCAAATAAATCAAGGAATTTTCTACCTTTGTGAAATTCCCCTTCTGCCACTAGCCCGGGTTTTAGGTCGTGACACCTGTGGCTGGTACTGGCGCTGGTACTGGGAACTAAAAGACTACTGGAAAAGAGAAGAATTGAATACCTGAGACTGGTTCTGGGCTGGTCTCATCTGATTGCCCTAGAATGGTACGGATGCATTATGGCTTCCTTATGGCCCACCTTGAGATAAGGCTGGCTTCTGTTGAAAGAATAGACAAGACTTCTTTTGATGGCCTTGCTGGCCGTAATGAAAGCATCTGTATAGTCCAAACTGTCCTCTTCCAAAAAAACCACTACTCTGAGACTGTGATTGGCCTTGTTTCTCTTGTTAGTCTTCCTGTCATTTCCTCTGTTCCTCGACTATTATCTAGTAGTCAACTTATCATCTAGAAAGGCTTTAGCTTTTTGTGTTGCGACTACCAGATCAACCAAGTTGTCAAAGTGTTGAGTCACAATCTTTTCTAGGATAGTTGGCCTCAGAACTTCCATGAAGGGTACGGTCAGTCCTCGATACATAGGCATACTGTGCCAATTCCGTGAATCGGATATAATACTCATTCATAGTTAAGTCACCTCGGTTGAGTCACTCGTACTTTCTAATTATAGTAGATCTATGACTAACATTGGCATACTGATCTCTAAACAGTCCTTCAAAGATATCCCAGGTCATTACAGTTTCTTGTCGTGATAGCTTGACAGTTTCCCACTAATTAATCACTCCATCAGTCAGTTTCTATGTATCAAATACAATTTGGAACTCAACAGGTGTCCCAATAGTTGCAAAGGTCCTTTTAATTTCCTTGAGCCATCTTTAAGATGTGGTAGGGTCCGGTTTACCATTGAAATTTGGCAGACTCAACTTGACAAAATTTTTGAAAAAGCAAGCCTGACGAGCCTCATGATCTCGCTGAGCTCTTTGTCCCGGTATTTACCGTATAGCATCATACAAATTTGCTAATGGTTCTGGAATTCCTTATTATGGTGGAGAAGTATCAGTTCTTGGCTCTTGCCTCAGTACTTTTCTTCTTAGAGGCATCTTACTAGTCTGTATAAATACGCCAAAGTGTCAACCAGACAATGATGTTGAATTTATAAAGTACTTATTCTTTTTTTTTTGAAAACTAGTTTCAATTTAATCAAATGATGTCACATCCTAGGCAGATAAACAACCCTACTCTGATACCAAAATTTTCTATCACGGCCCAAACCCCAGACTAGTGGCAAAAAAGGAATTTTACAAGTGGAAATTCAAAAGTTATTTTTTTGTGAAAAATTTGTAAAATAATTTTAATAGTAAAATTCTCATAATTTTGTGATCACCATTAGACATAAATTGTTAATGAAATTTATTAAAACAATCTAAGCATCATCAGTAACAATCTCATAATCTAGCATACTAATTGTACAGACAAGTCCATAAAACAGGCCCTTAAGTATTTTATTATAAGCCAAGATAAATAAATAGAAATATCTTACAAAGTTATCAGTTTCCCGCTTGGTAACTGGCTCCTCCCTAAACTGCTCTTAAATCTCCAAAATCATACCAAGTACTACCTGAGAGGGAAAAAGTACGGGATGAGCATTCACATACTTAGTAGAAATTCAATTACCTTTTAGATGGATGCAATTTCTCAAACCTACATAGTTAGTTTCTTTAAATCCATTTATAAATCAAGTTTATAAATCCATGGTATCTAGAATAATCACCTATTCAAAACCAAAACCAAAACCACATTATTGTACATATCATATATCAATAAGAATATAAGTGAGCTCTCATCCTCCCATCACGGCCCTATAATACCTCTGTAGCAGAAGTACTCAGTATCCTGACACTACTCGTAGGCATATCAGCAAAATCCTATGTCGAGACCTAGGTCTCTCACCTAGCATCGCATCAACTCACTAGTGATCTAAAAATACCACGATGCTATTATGGAACTCAAGTGTGTGATCATATGGTATGTATAACGTGTAATAGTATACAACAACTATGCATCCAATAATCAAATCATACTTTAAAATTCAACTTGGCTTTATTCTGGGATTTACTATACATGGACAACACACTACTGTTTTATCTCATATAATCTAATCCAGCATAATCCAATAATTTTCAGCAATTTTATAAACCATCGTAAACTTACGATTTTTCATAAATAAGTTTTAATGTAGTTAAAATCCAAAATCAATATAAAAGTAAGGTAATCGAATACCTACCTCATTATGGTAGTAATACCAAGCCAATAATACTCGAACGATCCCCTATTGGTCACTCAGATGCTTAAACGACAATTTTTTGTTCCCAGTAAGTCTACTTGAAAAAATCACTTTTCAACCGAAGTTTCAAAAACAAAAACAGAGGTCACCATTGAATTCAGACCTAAAAATACTAAGTTAGACATATATTTTGTCAAAAATAGATTTCGGTGCGAACTATACACGGCATGCAAAACGGTGCAATTTTGTGTCACGAAATTCTAAATTTCGTTCTTCAATGAAACATAGTGATATTTTATATGTAATTTATGTCTCAACCTCATTGAGTCTAAATTCGAAGTCAGAACTCAATTACGAGGTCCCTAGCATTAATTAAGCCCAAAAATATGAGAATTACATAAATATCACCTTTTGAAAATAATTAGAAAAATGTCCTCTTTTTCTAATTACTATTTACCACACTTAACATTACCCTTTTTTATTTTTACTAATCGTAATTATTCATAAGTTTTAATCCTTTTTTACCTCATGTATTTGCCTCGGATAAATAAATCATTTATCCTAAATAATTACATAAAAATCACTTTTCGCGTAATTGGTAAAAATGGTAAAAGCTTACTGCCTCGAGCAACCACTTGGAGCTGATCGGCGATGATGAGACGAGACTCTACTTGTTGGAGGTGTCAAAAACGGAGGTCGGATGACACTTCAGTGGTCAGAAAACCTTGCCGGAGGCAGAATTTTTACAGGGTCGCTGGGGCTTCGTCCGACGTCGAAACGAGACGAGACTGGT
This sequence comes from Parasponia andersonii, assembly GCA_002914805.1. Lineage (NCBI taxonomy): Eukaryota > Viridiplantae > Streptophyta > Magnoliopsida > Rosales > Cannabaceae > Trema > Trema andersonii. The sequence goes on from JXTB01001144.1 coordinate 4,376, forward strand.
GGTGGTGGCTTCGTCTTCGAAAGCCCTTCGACGCAGTTTGATGCATGGACCCAGACAGATAACAATGGCAACACGGCAGAGTTCAGACAGAAAGTGCTCCTTTCTCTCTTTCAAGCTTCTCTCTTTGAGAATTTGAGAGTTTTTAAGGGTTTATAAGCAAAAACCGAGTACTACAGTGAATCAATAAAATATTCCAGATATTATCATTATTTTATTCTGAAAATTACTTATTTACAAGTTTTCCATGGGGTGTAAAAAGTCAACTTTGACCCTTAAAAGTTTCAGATTTTACAACTTAAAAAAGAGAAAAAAGAGAAAAAACTTCTTTTATACGCTTTTTCTTGAAGAGAATACGAGTAAATTTATAAGCTTCATATGAGAGCTGTTATGAATTTAGAATTAACTAAGGTTTAATTTCAAATAAAGTATTTTATACAAAATGTTTAAGCATTTAGAGATTGATCAGTTTTCTAAACAAATTTAATCTAAGCTAAATTAAATTTTTTTGACAAAAACATTTAAGCAATCTATTTTCTAAATAAATTTAATTTATACTAGATTGAATTTGTAACTCCAAAATAAATTTAGCAGTTTTAAAAACTCTAAAATTTAATTTGGCTGTTTCATTTTTCCAACAAACTTTTTATTTTATTTATTTATTTATTTTCATTTTCATTAATTTAAGTAAATTTCCACAACCAAACCTGTTCATGTGAATTTTCATCACTGGACCAACTCTCCTCCTCCCCCCCCCCTCTCTGAAGCTTTACATGATCAATATTGCATGTCTCAAAACTTAATTAATTACACATTAGAAAAAAAAATTTGTTTAATTATAATTGAAATGAGCTATCCAAACGATCCTCTTAATTGGTTTCTAGGCTCCAAGTTTCGTAATATGCATGGCTATTTATTTTAGGGTTGTGGATACTTATACTCATTTTTTAAAAAATATTACAAAATTTATGACATTTTAAAAATAATAAAAATTCTGTACAACCTTTTTTGGACATTTTTCTATATATTTTGGGAGCTAGAAAATGTAATAACATTTTAGTAAATAAGTCATCTTTTTTTTTTCTTTTATAGGATACCACAAAGATATTTTAGAAACTAATTTGGTTTTATATTAGCAAAATATCGTGTACGTAAGTAATCATAAAAAACTACAAAAGTTTCTTAGAAATTATTTTGGTTTCCTTTAGTGGAATGCCTTGTATATAAGTAAATCATTTCTTAGAAACTATTGTGATTTCTTTTTTGCAGAGTGAAACCCCAAAAGTTTTATAGAAATTTTTTACAAAATGCTATGTAACTAAGTAAATCATAGGAAATCACGAAAGTTTTCTGGAAATTATTGTGATTTCTATTTAGCAGAATGCTCTATAGCTAAATAAATCACAAGAAACCACGAAAGTTTCTTGTAAACCATTATGGATTCTTTTACAAATCACAAAAAATAATGAAACTTTCCTGAAAATTATTGTGATTTTCTTTTTGCAAAATGCCCTATAACTAAGTAAATCACAAGAAACCACAAAAGTTCCTGTAACCATTGTAGATTTTTTTTCAAATCACAAAAGATAATGAAAGTTTCCTAAAAATTATTGTGATTTTGTTTTACGAATGTTGACTGAGATATTGAAAAGGGTTGGCAGCGAGTGAGAGGAAAGCAAGCAAGATAATTTGTCCACTTAACTGTCATTGAGTTATTTTATCGAGCATCTAGTATACAACAACACCAATTACTAGCAATTCTACCGATTTCGTCAAGCACTTGTCTATTTCTACTACTTCAAGTTTATTATTGCATACACGGATATCACAGAAAGCAATGAAAACAATCAGAAAAATCACAAATTTATAAACATATCCAGTTGAAACAACTAAACAAATACCCAGTAAACTAATTCAACCAATACTCCAAATCAAAAAACGCCATTGAATAAAATTTTAGCTTAAAGTATAGACATTTCAAAAGCAAAACTCAACTACACCAAAACCAAACAAGCAAAAATTCACTTCCATGAAGATCAAAGATTAACTAGATCAATCAAATTAATAAAATAACAGCCCTTTCTCTTTTTCATATGAATTGGGATTTTCAGAAGGCTAATCCTCATGAAGATTAAAGGTCATTACAGCCAAAGAAAAAGCTAAATCTGTTTACAGAATCCAAACAAAGACCCGAAATTCTTCAGACCCAAATTGACTCGAGCTGATTTCCCTTCGCTATCCCAACTTCTCTAAGCATTCTTCCTTCATAGACACTTACACCATTCACCATTTGCTTCTTCGAAATACCAGAGTCCGAACCTTCCTCTTTAGTAATCTTCAAGTTTGGATCTCTGTTTACGGCAGCAGGCTCATCGTCCTCATTGGCATTTGATTTGATTATGTGGGATCTGGAACTGGGTTTTGGTTGAGAATTGGATTAGGTTAGTTGAGGAGAATGAACTTCAAGTGAATATAGAGTTGGTAGAAGAATCCAATCAAATTTACGAAAGAGAAGGACTTTACATGTAAAAACACGGAATATTCGAGGATAATTTGTACCTTTTACCAATTTTTCGGATATAATATTGTGGGGATTAATTTGTAAAAGTTTTGTGCTGAGGGACTAAATTACAATTTTTTGGGGACTAGATTGATAGAGATTTGAAATTTTGGGGACTTATGTGCAATTTTTGAAAAATTGCACAGCCCCTTCAAAATAGGCCACATGGCCTGTTCACTCATTTCTCTCTCCCTCTTCTCTCTCTTCTCCCCCGTTCTCTCTCTCTCTCTCTCTGCATTTCTCGGCCGCACCACCAGAGGAAGCCGCCGAGCCGCTGCAAGCCACCGTCCACCCGCGCCACCGACTTGCGTCAACTCGCCAGGCCACGCCGAAGCTCCGCCGCCTCTCGCCAGCCGCTGTCGTCGCTTGCAATGCTAGAAATATGCCAAAAGGCCGAATCAGTTTTATCATCATCGTCGATGATTCTGGCCACCGTTCAACCTCCAACTGGTCCCGTTGGATTTGACTCGTCTCAAGCATCATCAAGGTATATATATCTTAACCCCATTTTGCCCGGATTGAAAGTTGCCACTTTTGAGTATTTCGAGTTTAAGTTTGACATTTTAATCTCGCCGTTAGATTGTATTATTGTTGTCATTTTTGGATTGTATACAAAAAATGGAGAAGTTTGATATATAAATATTGCCTATGTTTGGTGATTGGCACGGAAATCGAAATCGAAAGGTCGAGATTTACCTCATTTTACGTGCCACCAGCCTGATGTAGGCTCGGACCTGAATTGCACAAGTTATATGTCTAACCTAGCTATTTTAGGTGCTAAGAATTCAGTGAAGAGCTCCGTTTATGGAATTGAAGCTCTGATGAGGAGTTGATATTTTGCAAGAGGACGAACGAGGGCTTTGATACGAACCCCGCAAACTTGTGACGAAACCCGATACAAGGATGAAGTCTAGGACCGCTTCACAATCAGATTCGGATGGAAAATCTCAACCCAACACCTATAAAGAGATGTAAACCTTAGTATAAAAGAAGACGTCACAATCAAGGATGAAGAATTCGATTGATAAGTCAAGGGATGAACGCCACAAAGATATCTGATTAGTTCGAATAAGTTCTCAATGAACTAAAGAGAAATTGCTCTCAAATTTTAATGAATTGTAATCTAGAATAAAACATTATGGAAATATAAAATTCAAGAAAAAAGAAGACCCTAGGTTCAAAGACGGAAACTAAACTTTGAAAGTCTACACGAAATAAAGAAAAAAGAGAAAAAAAATGCACACAAAACTTCGAAGGCTCAAAAAGTGATGACAACGATGGATTTTGGGCTCAAAAACTGGGGTGTACAGAATTTACTCAATTCAAATCGTAGAGCTTAGAATAAGCTTCGATTTGATATATAATATATGTCATTTAGATAACCGGATCAAAAGTTACGGCCATTTTACTAAAGCACACTCAAAATTCTCTAATTCGACCAGATATTTCTCAATTCTTCTCTTCTCTTTTTTTTTCCTTAATTTCGGGATTTTCTTTGTTTTTTTTTTAAAACTAAGAACACAAATAATAACAGAAAACACAAAGGCTAACTGAAAAAATACAAAGAATAGATTTCGGATTCAAAACCAAACAAGGAATCTGAATTGGCTACGACTATAACAGATCAAGTTTATGTTTTTTGTTTTTTTTAACGATTTATATGAAAGAAAGAAGAAAGAATATAGACTAGTTTTGACTAGAAAGAAAAGAAAAAGGATAGATTAAACCTGAGACTAGAACCTGGCTCTGATACCAAATGATACGAACCCTGCCAACTTGTGATGAAACCTGATACAAGAATGATGCCTAGGACAGTTCTACAATCAGATTCAGATGGAAACACCTCAACCCAAAACCTATAAAGATATGTGAACCTTGGTATAAAGGAAGATGCCAGAATCAAGGAAGAAGAACTCGATTGATAAGTCAAGGGATGAATGCCACAGAGAAATCTGATAAGTTCGAATAAGTTCTCAAAGAACCAAAGAGAAATTGCTCTCAAATTTTAATGAATTATAATCTATAATAAAACTTTCTGGAAATAGAAAATTCAACAAAAAAGAGGACCATAGGTTAAAAGACAGAAACTAAACTTTGAAAGACTACACGAAACAAAGAAATAAGAGAAAAATACATACATAAAACTTCGAAGGCTCAGAAAGTGATGAAAATGATGGATTTTAGTCTCAAAAATTGGGGTGAACATAACATATTCAATTCAGAGTCGTAGAGCTCAGAATAAGCCTCGATTTGATACATACTATATGTCGTTTCGATAACTTGATCAAAAGTTACAGCTGTTTTACTAAAGCACACTCAAAATTCTCTAATTCGCCCAGAAATTTCTCAATTCTTCTCTTCTCTTTTTTTTTTTCTTGATTTCGGGATTCTCTTTGTTTTTTTTTTTCAAATTAAGAACACAAATAATAATGAAAAATACAAAGGCTAACTGAAAAAATACAAAGAACAGATTTTGGATTCAAAACCAAACAAGGAATCTGAATTGGCTACGATTAGAACAGATCAAGTTTACGTTTTTTTTTTGAACAATTTAGATGAAATAAAGAAGAAAGAATATAGACTAGTTTTGACTAGATAGAAAAGAAAAAGAATAGATTAAACCTGAGACTAGAACCTGGCTCTGATACCAAATGATACGAACCCTGCCAACTTGTGACGTATCCCAATACAAGGATGATGCCTCGGACCATTCTATAATCAGATTCAGATGAAAAACCTCAACCCAACACCTATAAAGAGATATTAACCTTAGTATAAAGGAAGACGCCACAATCAAGGATGAAGAACCCGATTGATAAGTCAAGGGATGAACACCACAGAAAAATCTGATAAGTTGGAATAAGTTCTCAAATAACCAAAGAGAAATTGCTCTCAAATTTTAATGAATTGTAATCTAGACTAAAACTTTCTGGAAATAGAAAACTCAAGAAAAAAGAAGACCCTCAGTTCAAAGACGGAAAATAAACTTCGAAAGACTACACAAAACAAAGAAACAAGAGAAAAAAATGTAGATAAAACTTCGAAGGCTCGGAAAGTGATGAAAACGATGGATTTTTGGCTCGAAAACTGGGGAGAACAAAATTTACTCATCTCAAAATTGTAGAGCTCAGAATAAGCATCGATTTGATATATAATGTAGGTCGTTTCGATAACTGGATCAAAAATTACGGCTGTTTTACTAAAGCACACTCAAAATTCTCTAATTCGGCGAGAAATTTCTTAATTCTTCTCTTCTCTTTTTTTTTCTTTTTTTCTTGACTTCGGGATTCTCTTTGTTTTTTTTTTAAATGGAGAACAAAATAATAATGGAAAACACAAAAGCTAACTGAAAAAATACAAAGAACAGATTTCGGATTCAAAACAAAATAAGGAATCTGAATTGGCTACGACTATAACAGATCAAGTTTACGTTTTTTTTTTGAACGATTTAGATGAAAGAAAGAAGAAAGAATATAGACTAGTTTTGACTAGAAAGAAAAGAAAAAGGATAGATTAAACCTGAGACTAGAACCTGGCTCTGATACCAAATGATACGAACCCCGCCAACTTGTGACGAAACCTGATACAAGAATGATGCCTAGGACCGTTCTACAATCAGATTCAGATGGAAAAATCTCAACCCAAAATCTATAAAGAGATGTGAACCTTGGTATAAAGTAAGATACCACAATCAAGGATGAAGAACTCGATTGATAAGTCAATGGATGAACGCCATAGAGAAATCTGATAACTTCGAATAAGTTCTCAAAAAACCAAAGAGAAATTGCTCTCAAATTTTAATGAATTATAATCTATAATAAAACTTTCTGGAAATAGAAAATTCAAGAAAAAAGAGGACCATAGGTTTTAAGACGGAAACTGAACTTCGAAAGACTACACAAAACAAAGAAACAAGAGAAAAATACGTACACAAAACTTCGAAGGCTCAGAAAGTGATGAAAACGAAGGATTTTGGTCTCAAAAATTAGGGTGAACATAATATACATAATTCAGATCGTAGAGCTCAGAATAAGTTTCGATTTGATATATAATATATGTCGTTTCGATAACTGGATCAAAAGTTACGGCCATTTTACTAAAGAACACTCAAAATTCTCTAATTAGGCCAGAAATTTCTCAATTCTTCTCTTCTCTTTTTTTTTTTTCTTGATTTCGGGATTCTCTTTGTTTTTTTTTTTAAATTGAGAATACAAATAATAACGAAAAACACAAAGTCTAACTGAAAAATACAAAGAACAGATTTTGGATTCAAAATCAAACGAGGAATCTGAATTGGCTACGACTAGAACAGATCAAGTTTACGTTTTTTTTTTTGAACGATTTAGATGAAAGAAAGAAGAAAGAATACAGACTAGTTTTGACTAGAAAGAAAAGAAAAAGGATAGATTAAACCTGAGACTAGAACTTGGCTCTAATACCAAATGATACGAACTCCGCCAACTTGTGATGAAACACGATACAAGGATGATGCTTAGGATCGTTCTATAATCAGATTCGGATGGAAAACCTCAATCTAAAACTTATTAAGAGATATGAACCTTAGTATAAAGGAAGATACCACAATCAAGGATGAAGATCTCGATTGATAATTCAAGGGATAAACGCCACAGAGAAATCTGATAAGTTCGAATAAGTTCTCAAAGAACCAAAGAAAATTTGCTCTCAAATTTTAATGAATTGTATTCTATAATAAAACTCTCTGGAAATAGAAAACTTAAGAAAAAAGAAGACCCTCGGTTCAAAGACGGAAACTAAACTTTGAAAGACTACACGAAACAAAGAAACAAGAGAAAAAAACGTACACAAAACTTCGAAGGCTCAAAAAGTGATGAAAACGATGGCTTTTGGGCTCGAAAATTGGGGAGAACAAAATGTAGTCAACTTAAAGTTGTACAGCTCAGAATAAGCTTCGATTTGATCTATAATGTAGGTCGTTTCGATAACTGGATCAAAAGTTACGGCCGTTTTACTAAAGCACACTCAAAATTCTCTAATTTGGCGAGAAATTTCTCAATTTTTCTCTTCTCTTTTTTTTCTTGACTTCGGGATTCTCTTTGTTTTTTTTTTTAAATTGAGAACACAAATAATAATAGAAAACACAAAGGCTCACTGAAAAAATACAAAGAACAGATTTCGGATTCAAAACCAAACAAGGAATCTGAATTGGCTACAACTAGAACAGATCAAGTTTACGTTTTTCTTTTTTGAACGATTTAGATAAAAGAAAGAAGAAAGAATATAGACTAGTTTTGACTAGAAAGAAAAGAAAAAGGATAGATTAAACCTGAGACTGGAACCTGGCTCTGATACCAAATGATACGAACCCTACCAACTTGTGACGAAACCCGATACAAGGCTGATGCCTAGGACTGTTCTACAATCAGATTTGGATGGAAACCTCAACACAACACATATAAAGAGATGTGAACCTTGGTATAAAAGAAGATGTCACAATCGAGGATGAAGAACTCGATTGATAAGTCAAGGGATGAACGCCATAGAGAAATCTGATAAGTTCGAATAAGTTCTCAAAAAACCAAAGAGAAATTGCTCTCAAATTTTAATGAATTGTAATCTAGAATAAAACTTTCTGGAAATAGAAAATTCAAAAAAAAAAAAAGAAGACCCTCGGTTCAAAGCCAGAAACTAAACTTTGAAAGACTACACGAAACAAAGAAACAAGAGAAAAAACCGCACACAAAACTTCGAAGGCTCGAGACGTGATGAAAATGACTGATTTTGGGCCCAAAAACTAGGGTGTACGGAATTTAGTTTGTTCAGATCATATAGCTCAGAATAAGCTTCGATTTGATATATAATATATGTCGTTTCGATAGGATCATAAGTTACGGCCATTTTACTAAAGCACACTCAAAATTCTCTAATTCGATTAGAAATTTCTCAATTCTTCTCTTCTCTTTCTTTTTTCTTGATTTCTGGATTCTCTTTGTTTTTTTTTTTTAAAATTAGAACACAAATAATAATAGAAAACACAAAGGCTAACTAAAAAAATACAAAGAACAGATTTCGGATTCAAAACCAAACAAGGAATCGGAATTGGCTACGACTAGAACAGATCAAGTTTCTGTTTTTTTTTTTGAACGATTTAGATGAGAGAAGGAAGAATGAATATAGACTAGTTTTGACTAGAAAGAAAAGAAAAAGGATGGATTAAACCTGAGACTAGAACCTGGCTCTGATACCAAATGATACGAACCTCGCCAACTTGTGACGAAATCCGATACAAGGATGATGCCTAGGACCATTCTACAATCAGATTCGGATGAAAAATCTCAACCCAATACCTATAAAGAGATGTAAACCTTGGTATAAAAGAAGACGCCACAATCAAGGATGAAGAACTCGATTGATAAGTCAAGGGATAAACGTTATAGAGAAATCTGATAAGTTCGAATAAGTTCTCAAAAAAACAAAGAGAAATTGCTCTCAAATTTCAATGAATTGTAATCTAGAATAAAACTTTCTGGAAATAGAAAATTCAAGTAAAAATAAGACCCTAGTTTCAAAGACGGAAACTAAACTTTGAAATACTACATTAAACAAAGAAACAAGAGAAAAAAACGCACACAAAACTTTGAAGGCTTGGAAAGTGATGAAAATGATGGATTTTGGGCACGAAAAGTAGTGTGAAAATTATGTACTAGTTCAAAGTCATAGAGCTCAGAATAAGCTTCGATTTGATATATAATATATGTCGTTTCGATAACCGGATCAAAAGTTACGGCCGTTTTACTAAAGCACACTCAAAATTCTCTAATTCGGCGAGAAATTTCTCAATTCTTCTCGTCTCTTTTTTTTTTTTCCTGATTTCGGCATTCTCTTTGTTTTTTTTTTAATTGAGAACACAAATAATAACGGAAAACACAAAGGCTAACTGGAAAAATACAAAGATCAGATTTCGGATTCAAAACCAAACAAGGAATATGAATTGGCTATGACTAGAACAGATCAAGTTTATGTTTTTTTTAATAAACGATTTAGATAAAAGAAAGAAGAAATAATATAGACTAGTATTGACTAGAAAGAAAAGAAAAAGGATAGATTAAACCTGAGACTAGAACCTAGATCTGATACCAAATGATACGAACCCCACCAACTTGTGACAAAACCCGATACAAGAATGATGCCTAGGACCGTTCTATAATCAGATTCGGATGGAAACCTCAACCCAACACCTGTAAAGGGAAGTGAACCTTGGTATAAAGGAATATGCCACAATCAAGGATAAAGAACTCGATTGATAAGTCAAGGGATGAATGCCACAGAAAAATCTGATAACTTCGAATAAGTTCTCAAATAACCAAAGAGAAATTACTCTCAAATTTTAATGAATTGTAATCTAGAATAAAACTTTCTGGAAATAGAAAATTCAAGAATAAAGAAGACCCTAGGTTCAAAGACGGAAACTAAACTTTGAAAGACTACACGAAACAAAGAAACAAGAGAAAAATACGCACACAAAATTTCGAAGGCTTAGAAAGTGATAAAAATGATGGATTTTGGGCTCAAAAATTGGGGTGAATAAAACATGGTCATTTAGTCGTAGAGCTCAGAATAAGCTTCGATTTAATATATAATATATGTCGTTTCGATAATCGGATCAAAAATTACGGACGTTTTACTAAAGCACACTCAAAATTCTCTAATTTGGCCAGAAATTTCTCAATTCTTCTCTTCTATTTTTTTTTTTCTTGATTTCGGGATTCTCTTTGTTTTTTTTTTTAAATTGAGAACACAAATAATAATAGAAAACACAAAGGCTAACTGATAAAATACAAAGAACAGATTTCGGATTCAAAACCAAACAAGGAATCTGAATTGGCTACGACTAGAATAGATCAAGTTTGCGTTTTTTTTTTTTCTGTTTTTTGCTTTCTTTGCTTGTCAATTTCTAGAAACTGTTATTCCAGGTTATTACATTAAAAACTAATTTGGTTGGTGAGTTTTTGTGTGGACTGTTGCTCAGAAATTCTGATTATTTGTTTAAATTAGTTTGTTAAGAACTTTTGAGAAATTATGAGTGGAAAAAGGCAAGAGTGTTGAGCATACAAGAGGGTAAAAGCCAATCTGATTAAGAGTGAGACACGAGTGAACTTGAGTGATTCATTATTCAATTGAAACATGTGAGAGAGAATGTGTGAGTTCCTTTCTTTTTCTAACTTTGTTTTGCAGTAAACATGTCAGACAACAAGGATAAAAGCACCTCTGGAGAAACATCTAGATTGGGTGATCCGAAGCTTCTTATGGAAGCCTTAATTGGTGAGATGAGGAGAGCGATGAGAGCAGAGATGGAGCAAGTCCATGAGCAGATGGATAGAATAGAGAACTCGCATATGGAACAGCCACAAATTGCTATGCGTGGAAGAGGGAGATTCTAGCATAGGAAAGTGAGAGCTGAAGATGAAGAGTATTATAGAGATACTTTTTGTGATGAAGACTATCGAGATTCAATAGTTGGCAATAGGAGATATGGTGGGCAGTTTAGAAGAGCTAGGAATCGAGAAGATAATTTACTGGATAGTATTAAGATGAAGATTCTATCCTTTCAAGGCAAGAACGATCCAGAAGCTTACCTTGAGTGGGAGAAAAAGGTTGAATTAGTATTTGATTATCACAATTACTCCGAGATTAAGAAGGTAAAGCTTGCTGCCATTGAGTTTTCCGATTATGCAATTGTATAGTGGTATCATTTGGTATCAAGTGCCGGATTCTAGTCTCAGGTTTAATCTATCCTTTTTCTTTTCTTTCTAGTCAAAACTAGTCTATATTCTTTCTTCTTTCTTTCACCTAAATCGTTCAAAAAAAAAACGTAAACTTGATCTGTTCTTGTCGTAGCCAATTCAGATTCCTTGTTTGGTTTTGAATCCGAAATCTGTTCTTTGTATTTTTTTTCAGTTAGCCTTTGTGATTTTCGTTATTATTTGTGTTCTCAATTTTAAAAACAAAACAAAGAGAATCCCGAAATCAAGGGGGGAAAAAAAAAGAGACGAGAAGAATTGAGAAATTTCTGGCCGAATTAGAGAATTTTGAGTATGTTTTAGTAAAACAGCCATAACTTTTGATCCGATTATTGAAATGAAATATATTATATATCAATCGAAGCTTATTCTGAGCTCTATGATTGAACCAACTACATTTTGTTATTTCAAGCGAAAAATCCATCGTTTTCATCACTTTCTGAGCCTTTGAAGTTTTGTGTGCGTTTTTTCTCTTGTTTCTTTGTTTCGTGTAGTCTTTCAAAGTTTAGTTTCTGTCTTTGAACCTAGGGTCTTCTTTTTTCTTGAATTTTCTATTTCCAGAAATTTTTATTCTAGATTACAATTCATTAAAATTTGAGAGCAATTTTTCTTTGGTTCTTTGAGAACTTATTCGAACTTATCAGATTTTTTTGTGACATTCATCCCTTGACTTATCAATCGAGTTCTTCATCCTTGATTGTGGCGTCTTCCTTTATACAAAGGTTCACATCTCTTTATAGGTGTTGGGTTGAGGTTTTCCATCCGAATCTGATTGTAGATCAATCCTAGGCATCATCCTTGTATCGGGTTTCGTCACAAGTTGGCGGGGTTTGTATCAGGCTTGGAATTGGTTCCCGACCCTTCTAGCAATCGTCAACGACACCTTGAGGATTCGATAGCGCAATATTGCTATTCGAGCGATGTAGGGACTCAATTACCTCTATTTTATATCGTTTCGTATAAAACTTACTTTCTGCAACATATAAGAATAAACGTGATTTTTAGACTATTTAAATGTCTGTGATGGGAATTTGTTGTATGAGATATATACATTATTGCTCTGGAAATTTTCTGAGTGCAGGTTATTTTGGGTATATTAAAAATAGGGCCGTTATGCTGCCCATTTTTCTATAAAAACCTAGTATGCTGATTTTACTGAAAACTCAGAGCATGATTATTTTCACACTTCAATTCTATATTACACGTGTCATAGGATTATACATGAGCACCGTGTTAACATCGTGGGTTTACAGTGTGGCGTTGCGTGCCCCACCGTCAGTGAAAGTCTGTAAACTCGCACGGAGTTTTGTTACTTATGATTACTTCCCCATTTGGCAGGCATAGGCAATTCGGTTGCCCCTCCAGGTTTGGTAGGCGGCATATGGGTGTCCCCCCCGGGTATGGGCTTAGGTATCAGGCAGGCTGTTAGGCATACTTAGTGCCATCATCCTGGATTTCCATAGATGAGAGGATGAGAGCTCATGGGTATGGGTTGATTTGTGTCATGTGCATATGAATTGAATGGTTTTGATTACACTACTTCATATATATATATGGATTTCTGATTTGGATTATATATATGTATGTATGTTTTGGACTAAACTAACCATGTAGGAATTTCCCATCACTAAAATATTTTCGATCGAGATAATTATTTTTTCTACTGAGCATTTTATACTCACTCCCCTACCTTCCTCCTCAGGTGGTGTCCAGTGCGATCTTGGTGATCAAGAGGAGTAAGAGGTCATCTGGATTGCAGTTCGTTTCTTGGTAATACTAGGAGTTTATTGTTGTAGTCTTTGGAATACTTGAGTTTTGTATTAGCATTGAACTAAGATTACTGCTTTCTATTTTGTCTGTGAACTTGTGTATGTCATTCTGGTATTTAACTTTTGTTGTGGATGATGGTGATGCTTGGATTTACATTTGAGTTCATGTTTTTCATTTATTATTCAGTCTATGTTTAATGGTGTATACGAACTGTGGGAGTGGTTCACAGGATGGAATTCTAGTTATTTTATATAAATGGACCGTTTTATTAAAACTAGAACTTTTGACACTTTTCAAATAAATCACAGAATTTTCCACCTTAGTGAAATTTCTCTTCTGCCACTGGCCCAAGTTTTGGATCGTGACATTACACACGTTAAAAGAAATTATTATTTTTCAATAAAAGGTCGTACGAAATTACGTGGATTAACTTTCACCATATTCTTGGTATATTTTCTCAAAAATTCGTACCTGATGTACTTTTCCCTTTATTTTATATCAACCCATCTTAGTTAATTATTTTCCCTAAAAGTCATTGAAATATAGTTTTTGCCATTTTAGTCTTTGAATTGACCATTATACATTTTCAAATATAATAAATTTTTAATGAAAGGGCTAATATTGATATGTAACAATACCAATTCAATTTGCTAAAATGGTCCATCCATTTTAGCTCTTTTATAAGAAGACCTAGTTTTTTAAGTGATCAAACAGACAATCAATATGATGACATGACACCAGTTATTTTTCTTATTTTCCTGTTGTTTTTGATATTTTTTTTTAGATTTCATTTGTACTTTAAGCATAAAAATTTTAAATAAAAAATTGATAACAAAGAAAAAAAATTGTTGCTTGACGACCTCAGCATGCTTCTCGATCTACTCACTCACATGTTGTCTCACTCTCTCTCTCTATACCAACCTCGCTATTTTTCAACCATTTTCGTTCTTAGCTTAGCTGAACGATTAAGAATTTTTTTCTAACAGGTTGTTCAACACCCTTGTAGGGTATGTCAAGTACATTTTGTATATTCTAAGAATTTTAGCCAACGAAAGTATTAAAGTGTTAAAGCACTCAACAATAGTATCAAGTGTCTCGACTCTCTTGTCTAATATGTCGAGCTAACTTTGTATCTTCTAAATTTTACTCAACAAAGGTGTTGAGCCACTTGATATCTTTGTCAGGTATATCAATTAGGTGTCAAGCCAATGTTGAGTAGGTGTGGAGTGTGTTGATCTAATTTTTGTAAATTCAGAAATCTTACTTGGCAAGCTTGTCGAGTTGCTTGATAAGTTTGTTGAGTCAATTTTGTATAATAAAAATGTTACACAATAACTTATCGAGTGGTTGACACTATTGTCAAGTTTTATTTCTAGCACAAATTTAGTAATGTAATTGTTGTTTTTTTTAGAGAAAGTAATATAATTATTATTATAATTAGAGAAAATATCATAAAATGACCTTATATTTCATTATGTTTCTACGAAATTCTCTGTGATTTGAAAACTGTGGGAAATGTCCTTTGAATTTTGTATTTTATTCCAAAATCTTTGTAATTTTACTTTTTTTGGAATTTAACTTTTTTATATAAGCTAAGTTGGAAAAATTATTTAACTAGTATGAATAAAGCATATAATTTTGAAAAAAATTATTCTAATATTAATTAAGAATATAAATAAAGTTATAATTATATAAATAGTATGAATGAAGTAAGAGATAAGTATCTAATTTTAATTTATTATATCTTCGATTGCTTAATGAAATTCAAATTACTCAATTAAAGATGTAAATAAAGTTATAATTCCATAAATAATATAAATGAAATAAGAAATAAATATCTGATTTTGATTCATTATATCTTCAAAAGTATAATAATAAAACTCAAATTACTCAAGTAATGTAAATAAAGTGAGAATTCTATAAGTAATAAGTATGAGTTATTATAAATTCAAATTTTTATTTATCATAGAAATATGATAAATACATGATTTTGATCCATGAAATCTTCAAAACTATACATAATGAAACTCAAATTACTCAAGTAATATAAAAAAAAAAAAAAACTGAGAATTCTATAAGTACTTTGAATGAGTTAATTTCATTACTCTAGTACTGTTAACAAAGTAAAAATTCTATAAGTAATACGAATGAATTTATTACAAATTCAAATTTTAAGTTATCATATATCTTTAAAAATATGATAAATATTGGATTTTGATCCGAGATATCTTCAAAATTGTGAATAATAAAACCTAATTTAATCGAATAGTGTGAATAAAGTGAGACATCACGATCTATCCCAGTGTTTTCATATACTTCTTTCACCAAATTCTTAAACTTTTTGTTAGTTTTGACTAAAATTTCTATTAATTATTGTCTCTTTCCAATCCAGTTCCAACTTCTTTATCATTTTTCTACTCACTATCATATGAAATAATATAAAAATTATTTTTATTTCATATGTAGTTTATGACTTACTTGTGTAAAAACAAATTTCACAGATAAGAAAACATATATAAAAGAACAAAGAGTATTCAAAATTTGGTAAAGTCAGCAATAAACTTTTATACTATTCGACAACTAACTTTTATACTATTCGACAAATTTATCAAGTGAATAGACATGCCTACCGAGTGGTTCTATAGTACTTTTGGATAGGCTTGATAAGTCTGTCGAGTAGCTTAATATGCTATCGAGTTACTAGACGTACTTATCGAGTGACTTGGCAGCTACATTGAGCAAATAATTAGAGAGGATTTTAAGATTTAATGTTATCTAGAGTTGTCGAGTACTACTCGAAAATAATATCGAGCATTGTCTAGTAAAGTTAAGAACATCTCGACGGAGTTGTATTTAACAATTAAACTCGACAAAGATATTGAGTTCTATACTTGATGGAGGTATCGAGTTGTATTCAACAGAACTGTTGGACAAAATCTGGGTTTCTTCCTCGTGAATAGACTGCAACCTCCAGATGAAAATGCAAGTTTTTAAAGCTAAAAAGTAGTTTAGAAAATTTATATATGTACTAAAAATTCAAATATTACTTAAAAGTACAATTTATTCATCTTAAATAAATGGAAAAAAATAAATTATATTAATTATTTGAAGGATGAATTTTAGCTACTTGATCGAAAACAAGAATAGAAAAATTTAGAAACGATCAAATATAGAAGATGAAAACTTCAATAGCTTTGTCAGTGAATAGAAAAACGTCGTAGGAAGAAATTACAAAATTTTGCCGGCATTTATGGACGAACTAGCTTGAAGAAAAAAGAGGAAGGGGAGATAGTAAAGTGGATATTGAGTCTTGATCTAAGGAAATTTATATTGAAAAAAAAATATTAGCTAAAGATCAAGTCAAAAAGATTTTTTGTTTCAAAGGCATTCTAGCCTCTCTAATAAAATTATAGTCAAAAAGGCTAGTTCTAAAACAATAATATTGAAATAGACTAGTTGCTAAATAGATCCGTTGAAAGAGGCGTTTTTGCCAAAGTGCTCATTTAAGGGAATACAGCTCAAATATTCAAATGTACGAGGGGAGTTTCCCAATAAAAAAGTTGAGGTTGTCTCAAATTGCATGAGAATAATCTTTATCCAAAGAACAAATGTCATTGAAAAGAATTTATAGCAGCCAAATACATTTACATATATACATCTATATATATATATATATATGTTTACCAATATCGTAGATATTTTTTTTGGTCGTTGGATCATCATCTAATAGTGATCTAACAGCTATAATGAGGTGCACAAAAAGACGTGCATAATGTTATTTCTCTTTTATTTTTTATTTTTGAAAAATGTGCATGATAAATTTTTATTAGCCAAATTGATATCTATGCATAGGTAAAAAAAAAATACCTATTGAATTGGTACTATGGTTGCCAATCTAGTAAGTATTTTTTTTAACCTATGTGTAGGTATTTTTTCCGGAGGGTTACGCAGCCATCTATTTTTTCTTGGCCCTATATGGTGTCCTATATATATATGACCTTTAAAAAAAATAGATGGATGCGTAACCCT
>JXTB01001147.1:2239-13439 GCA_002914805.1 Parasponia andersonii
AAAAACAAGAGGAATAATGAACAGCCGAATGAGAATCAGCCTAGACCCAAAAGGCAGGAAATTTCAAGAGCTCCCATACGGTTTAACAATCACACTGAATTAAACGCGCCCATAGATCATATCTATGCAGTCACAAACCAGAAGGAGCGATTTCGACAACTAGAACCGATGAAGCAGGACAGGACAAAGCACGACCCCAACAAATTCTGCCGATATCATAATGATATTGGGCATGATACTAATAATTACTTTGCCCTGAAGGATGAAATTGAAAGGCTGATCAGAGAGGGGCGACTGTGACAGTACACCAGGCAGATGACGAGAGGCGAGAAGAAGACCAACAGTGACCTCTAGAAATTCAGCGCAAGGTGCGCATGGCAACATTCGGATATGGTAGGGATTGATTCAAGGATCATATCCCACCGTCTTAACATAGATCTGACAAAGAAGCCTATACGACAGAAAAGAAGAGCCATGAATCCAGAACGCTACGTCGCGTTAAAAGAAAAGGTGGAGAAACTGCTCGAAATTGGGTTCATAAGAGAGTCTTTCTATCCTGACTGGCTTGCAAACCCGGTTTTGGTGAAAAAACCTAATGGGATGTGGAGAACGTGTATTGATTTCACCGATCTCAACAAAGCATGTCCGAAGGACAGCTTCCCTCTTCCGAGAATCGACCAGCTTATAGATGCGACGTCGGGGCATGAACTTTTAAGTTTCATGGACGTATATTCAGGATATAACCAAATCCCCATGTACGAGCTAGATGAGGAACATACCTCGTTCATCACTGATCGAGGGTTATACTGTTATAAAAAGATGCCCTTCGGACTTATCAACACAGGAGCGACCTACCAACGTCTTGTCAATATGATGTTTGCAAAGCAAATTGGCAAGACAATGGAGGTATACGTCGATGACATGCTAGTGAAATCGGAGAAAGCCGAAGATCACATCAAGCACCTTGATGAGATGTTCAAAATCCTCCGGAGACACCAGATAAAGCTAAATCCCCAGAAGTGTGCATTCGGAGTAGGATCTGGAAAAATTCTGGGTTTTATGGTCAATCAGCGAGGAATCGAAGCAAATCCTCAGAAGATACAAGCGTTGATTGATATGCAATCTCCTCGTAAACCTAAGGATGTGCAAAGCCTAGCAGGAAGAGTAGCTGCTCTGAGTCGGTTTGTATCCAGATCAATCGATAAATGCCAACCTTTCTTTGAGGTATTAAAGGGATTAAAAAGGTTCGAGTGGACGGAAAAATGCGAGCAGGCATTCCAAGAGTTGAAAAAACACTTGGGTTCTCCTCTACTCTTGTCGAAGCCAAATCCGGGAGAAGAATTATGTCTATATCTCGCTGTTTCTAAGTATGCGATGAGTGCTACACTAATTCGCGAGGAGGGAAATATTCAGCGACCTGTGTATTATGTAAGTAAAAGATTACTTGATGCTGAAACCAGATATCCAGAGATGGAAAAATTGGCACTGGCACTCGTTATTGCATTAAGAAAGCTTCGACCTTACTTCCATACTCACTCAATCAGGGTTTTCACGAATTTCCTGTTGAAACAGGTCTTACAAAAACCTGAGATGTCAGGATGGCTGCTTAAGTGGGCTGTTGAATTGAGTCAATTTGACATCAATTTTCAACCTCGCACTGCTATAAAGGGTCAGGCCTTCGCAGATTTTATTGCAGAATTTACATACGATGTCGATCTTCCCACGGGAGTACTCGAAAAACCCGCCTCAGTTACATCAAAGTTATGGAAACTTTATGTTGACCGGTCATCGAATGGAAATGGAGTAGGTGCGGGCATAATTTTAATCAGTTCTGAAGGGCACAACATTCATTATGCGCTTCGCTTCAAATTCCCAGCGTCGAATAATGAGGCCAAATACGAAGCACTGATAGC
Source organism: Parasponia andersonii (assembly GCA_002914805.1). Classification (NCBI taxonomy): domain Eukaryota; kingdom Viridiplantae; phylum Streptophyta; class Magnoliopsida; order Rosales; family Cannabaceae; genus Trema; species Trema andersonii. The sequence goes on from JXTB01001147.1 coordinate 4,153, forward strand.
TGGGCTAAAGCTCACACAGGAAATGAAGGTCGAAATAATTGAAGTGTATAGCGACTCCCAGCTGGTCGTATGTCAAGTTAAGGGCGATTATCAAGCAAGAGGAGAGAGAATGATGGCTTATTTCGAGAAGGTGCAGTAGTTGTTCTTAACGTTCGACACTTATAACATTCAGCTTCCTCCTCGCATTGAAAATACCCGGGCGGATGCATTTGCTAAGCTCGCTTCGACGAAAGATGCAGAATTGTTGAAGGTAGTTCCTGTTGAATTTCTTATATCACCAAGCATCGAGGTCAAACCCCAAGTAATTATGCCAGTTGATGAAGAACCATCGTGGATGGATCCCATAATGCGATATATACAAAATGACGATCTTCCTGAGAACAAAGACGATGCAAGACCGCTTCGCATGAAAGCAGCTCACTATATCATCTAGGATGGAAAGCTTTATCGAAGGAGTTTCAGCTCACCATTATTATTGTATGTCAATGATGAAAAAGCATGCTATATTATGAGGGAAATTCACGAAGGAATATATGGAAATCATTCTGGGGGGCAAGCACTTGCAAACAAGATTCTTCGACAAGGGTACTTTTGGCCAACTATGAAGAAAGATACATTAGAATTTTTTAGGAAATGTGACAAATGTCAACGATTTACGACCATTCCTAGAAAACCACATGTTCCTTTAACTTCAATGACTAGTCCATGGCCATTTGTTGTTTGGGGAATTGATATTATCGGGATGCTGCCATTAGCGCGAGGTGATTTGAAGTATGCGGTAGTCGCAGTCGATTATTTTACAAAATAGACAGAAGCCGAAGCCTTGAGCACCATCTCCGCGAAGAAGATGATAGATTTTGTTTATAAATCTATAATCTGCCGTTATGGTATACCGCATACCATAATTTCTGATAATAGAAAACAATTCGACTGTGACGAGTTCCGTGACTTCTGCAATAACTTGGGCATCAAGAAGAATTTCTCTGCTATTGTTCATCCGCAAACCAATGGGCAGGTCGAAGCAATAAACAAAATACTCAAGCAGAATATAAAGACAAAACTGGAGGAGCATAAAAGAGTTTGGCCAGAAGAACTTCCAAAAGTTTTATGGGCTTATCGCACCACACAACGAACTACTACTGGAGAGAGTCCATTCTCTTTGGCTTATGGATATGAAGCGATGATCCCTGTTGAAATTGGTGCAGGCTCCCTGCGACGATCTGTTTATGAGCAAAATCAGAATGATGTATTACTGAGAATTGAACTCGATCTTTTAGAAGAACGGCGTGAACAATCTCAGCTCCGAATTGCATCATATCAATGACGCACTGCTCGATATTATAACTCCAAAGTCAAAGGTAGACATTTTGAAGTTGGAGATCTTGTCCTTCGACGAGTTCTACCTAATAATAAAGAACATAGTGCTGGTGTATTTGGGCCTTCTTGGGAAGGGCCTTATGTTATTGATAACGTCATTCGACCTGGGATATATAACCTAGCCCGCATCAGTGGACAAAAGATCGAGCATGCCTGGAATGCAGAACAACTTCGTCGTTATTATCAATAAATCTTCATGTTATCTTCAACAACCTACTGTATCTTTTTTATTAATATTCGTCAATAATACTTCTTCGGCTATTACTTCAACTCATTTTCGATCGTCTTTTATAGTTTTATGGGGGTTTTCGGACACCATAAAACTCGGGGGGCAGTGGGATCAGAATGTTATCTCCTATTTGTTCTCTAAGGGACTATGCAAACGTCTATTTAGATGGGACAAGGTTTTAGATCGTCGAAGTATCTAAGTCTCCTTAAAATCCTAGGATTTTCTCCTCGCTTCATGCCTCAGCATGTCGTATTACGCAATTTCCCTCCTCGAATAAAAAAGTAACTAAGCCAAACGTTCATTGTTCGAAGTGATATATTGCTATATTTTATTTTGACATGGAACTTTTGAAACACAGTTAGAGTTTGCATCACTCGTATTGACTATTTTCTTAAGCGATCTAACCTATCCTAACGCTTAAAACTCGTTTTAAGTTAGTCGGATTCAAATCGCTAAAAGCGTACTGATCAATCACTATGTTTGACTACTTAGTTAAAATTACTGTTGTGTTTTATTATTTTGCAGGAGCATATGACAGGAAAAAAAATGATAATATTTATTAAAAAGAAATCATCCGTACATGCACAGAAAGGAAGGAGGACCAAGCCCNTCTCCTTAAAATCCTAGGATTTTCTCCTCGCTTCATGCCTCAGCATGTCGTATTACGCAATTTCCCTCCTCGAATAAAAAAGTAACTAAGCCAAACGTTCATTGTTCGAAGTGATATATTGCTATATTTTATTTTGACATGGAACTTTTGAAACACAGTTAGAGTTTGCATCACTCGTATTGACTATTTTCTTAAGCGATCTAACCTATCCTAACGCTTAAAACTCGTTTTAAGTTAGTCGGATTCAAATCGCTAAAAGCGTACTGATCAATCACTGTGATTGACTACTTAGTTAAAATTACTGTTGTGTTTTATTATTTTGCAGGAGCATATGACAGGAAAAAAAATGATAATATTTATTAAAAAGAAATCATCCGTACATGCACAGAAAGGAAGGAGGACCAAGCCCGCATTGTTCTAAAAAAAAAAAAGAAAAAGAGAGCAAAGTTATGCAGTAGGGCTCGCGCCGCCATCTCCAGCTTTGGCATTATCCTCCCTCCAGCTTTGCACGAGCTCGACCACGTCCTCGCCAAGGATGGAGAAGTCAAAATCCGGATGCTCGCCGAAAATATTGAAAATGATGGTCGACAAGGTGATATCACTAGCTTTATCTTCGAGTTCTTTGACTTCAGTCGCCTTGAACTCCTCAATAGCTTTGTGAACCGCCTCAGTGGTCACTTTCCTCATGCGATCCGGATGCTCAGAAATGGCTTTCTCGAGCTCTTTGACTTTTTTCTCGAGATTCTCCTTCTCGAGTCTCTCCTTGGCCAGGTCCTCGAGCATCTGCTGCCTCTCCAAGTTGAAGGCCGTTCTCTCCTCCTCCTGAGCCTTCTCTGAGTTCTCGAACACTTGCGTTATCTCTTCAACTTTTTCAGCCTTCTCCAAGCATTCGAGAACTGGGTCATGCATCAGGACAACAACAGCCGTAGTCTGAAAAATCTAATTGTTAACACCAAGAAAATACATTCGAGGAGAGGATAGAAAAATACTTACATTGGCCAGCATCCTCATCGCAGATCCAAAAGCGACCTTGGCAGATCGTCGCTTCATCCGCTCCCAGCCTTCCTCAGATGTGAAGCGGTCAATGAAGGCTGCGCTCATACCAGCCTTCTCTGGTAATTAGTTGAGGAGCGCGAAGAGCTCTTCACCCTTATCTGCCAGGATCGGTTCCGAAGAAGTGGCAGCCTCAGTTGGTGGTTCAGGATGACTCGTTGGCTGAGGCTATGGTGGTGGCGAGCTTGCCGGGAAGTTCTCGAAGGTAACTTTTCTTCTCTTGGAGCTGTTGACCTTCTCCTTCCCTTTCGATGGTGGAGTACTCTCGGGTGTTTTGGTTTTTGCCATGGACCCAAGAGTTGAAGGTGGTGCTCGCAAGCCGCTATCGATAACCATCTCTGTACAGATATGTTAGTGAGCGAGGAGATATAATATAAGGGTAATTAGAATGCGTGTGATTACCTTCTTCTTGTGGAGTTGGTTGAGGAGCTGGTGGTGATACTGTCTCTGGAGATGAAGGTTCTGAGGTTGGAAGGGTGGCTGGTGCTTTTCGTTTTCTAATTCTTGAAGACGAGGCACCTAAATCCGTCCTTTTCCTTAGCTTCTTCTTCGAGCTCCATGGCTTAGACGAAAGAACCGGGGGGTCTGGGAATGCGGCTCCCTTTGGAAGCAGACCGCAAGCGACCAGGTTATTCGAAATACCTAGTACTTTCCAATTAAATTCCTCAATTGGAAGGTCGTTGATTTAGTATGCCCTTGCGAACTGTTCCCTGGAGAGTCCGGGTCGATCCCTATTTTCTGCGATGACATTCGAATGTGATCAGTATAAAAGTAAACATAGAAAAAAGGCGATAAATTGGAAGACTATCTACGGAATTCTGAAAGAAGCCGTTAGCCACATAGTCAAAATGGAAAAATGGATTTTTCCACTTTACCATGTTGTTGCGAACCCCGTAGATCATTTTTATTGTCTAGTTCGACCATTTGCTCGCATAGAAGAAGCCAAGATCTGACGGGTTTGATTTCACTTGGTAGAACCAAGCGAATTCTTCAGGTGAAGGGGTTTCTAAACCTAATTTATGATACAGTATATACAAACCTACCATATATCTATAGGTATTATGGGTCAATTGAAAAGGGACGACCCCATAGTAGTCAATAATCAATTTTATATACGGATAGAGTAAGAGATGCACGCCACATTTGAGGACTGCCTCAGAAAAAGAAGCGAGTCCATGTGCGGGAGTATGTGGTCGGTTAAATTCCATAGGTAGGCAAATGGGTATGGCGATCTTATAGCTGCTCGCGATTTTACTGAGTTTTTTCAATGTGCAGCTCGTTCTTATATTGGTACATGACCAATTCCCCTCTACATATTGATAGCCTGATGAAAATGCATGGGCGTCCCTGATATGTTGAGGCCACTGGTCTTGTGGGAGATCGCCTATACGAGGACTACTTCGCCTGACCCTTGTTATTTCTACTTCAGGTTCCGACTTAAGGTAATCTTCAAGGTTTATAGAAATAACACTCGAGTCAGAATCTCTAGAAAATGCATTCCCTTCCCTAAATTCATCACTACTAGACATCTGAAAAGAAATACGCAGGGATTTAGGCATCGAGGATTCTCACTGTGCCAATACTTTGGGTATTCATCCTAGGATTGTACTAACAAGCAAGCTCATCAATTTATTCCTAAGAGGTCTACGGATTCATTAAAATTGTTCGAGCAGTTCGTCAGAAAATAAATGTTCGAGCAGTTCGTCAGAAAATAAATGTTCGAGCAGTTCGTCAGAAAATAAAATAGGGTATCAGACCCTAGAAATTCTTTTCACGAGTTTGTANCCCTTTGGAAGCAGACCGCAAGCGACCAGGTTATTCGAAATACCTAGTACTTTCCAATTAAATTCCTCAATTGGAAGGTCGTTGATTTAGTATGCCCTTGCGAACTGTTCCCTGGAGAGTCCGGGTCGATCCCTATTTTCTGCGATGACATTCGAATGTGATCAGTATAAAAGTAAACATAGAAAAAAGGCGATAAATTGGAAGACTATCTACGGAATTCTGAAAGAAGCCGTTAGCCACATAGTCAAAATGGAAAAATGGATTTTTCCACTTTACCATGTTGTTGCGAACCCCGTAGATCATTTTTATTGTCTAGTTCGACCATTTGCTCGCATAGAAGAAGCCAAGATCTGACGGGTTTGATTTCACTTGGTAGAACCAAGCGAATTCTTCAGGTGAAGGGGTTTCTAAACCTAATTTATGATACAGTATATACAAACCTACCATATATCTATAGGTATTATGGGTCAATTGAAAAGGGACGACCCCATAGTAGTCAATAATCAATTTTATATACGGATAGAGTAAGAGATGCACGCCACATTTGAGGACTGCCTCAGAAAAAGAAGCGAGTCCATGTGCGGGAGTATGTGGTCGGTTAAATTCCATAGGTAGGCAAATGGGTATGGCGATCTTATAGCTGCTCGCGATTTTACTGAGTTTTTTCAATGTGCAGCTCGTTCTTATATTGGTACATGACCAATTCCCCTCTACATATTGATAGCCTGATGAAAATGCATGGGCGTCCCTGATATGTTGAGGCCACTGGTCTTGTGGGAGATCGCCTATACGAGGACTACTTCGCCTGACCCTTGTTATTTCTACTTCAGGTTCCGACTTAAGGTAATCTTCAAGGTTTATAGAAATAACACTCGAGTCAGAATCTCTAGAAAATGCATTCCCTTCCCTAAATTCATCACTACTAGACATCTGAAAAGAAATACGCAGGGATTTAGGCATCGAGGATTCTCACTGTGCCAATACTTTGGGTATTCATCCTAGGATTGTACTAACAAGCAAGCTCATCAATTTATTCCTAAGAGGTCTACGGATTCATTAAAATTGTTCGAGCAGTTCGTCAGAAAATAAATGTTCGAGCAGTTCGTCAGAAAATAAATGTTCGAGCAGTTCGTCAGAAAATAAAATAGGGTATCAGACCCTAGAAATTCTTTTCACGAGTTTGTATCTGGTAAGTCTACTCTATGGACTGAAAAAAGGGGGATAAAAATAATTCCCATTTCACTTCAATGTGAGATGAGTTTCTATTCCTAAAAATTGAAATTATTTTTTCAAGAACAGGAAAAAAAAAATAAGAAGAAATGAACTAACCTTTCTTCAGAAGCGGAGGGATTGAGATGGTTTAAACTTCGTCGAAGAAGAAACTGTGATTGTACGAGCTGAAGGACAAAAAGGCGCTTTAGGGTTCTCTGAAACTTCGGTATTTTCTAAGAAAAGATGGAAACAGTGAAATAGAATAGAAACGGATTGGTTTATGATATTTATACTCCAAGCACCGTTAAATCACAGCCATAGATCAAGGAATTTGATTTTTAGATCTGAAGGCCGAAGTTTACGTGGGATTTGATTTTTTCCGAGGATAAATCAGAATTTTTTAAATTTTGAAAAGATTTGGTTTATAAAAGACGGTTGATGTCCTTAAGTTTCCTCGAGTTCTGCTATCTTTCTTAGAAAAGGCTACACGTATTTCCGTCTGTCAGAAAAAGATACACGTGATCTTGAGAGATGGTATTTGAAATCTGGCGACTCTTTGACTCTTCAAAGATCTCAAGTCTAGGTCATGATATCGCATTTTTTAAGATCGCACGTTAAAAGGAAGCTCCATTTTGTCCTAAAGAACTAATGGAGCTGGGGGGCAATTGTTGTGCGGTCTAAAATCCTATGTCATGTCGCATGAGTAGGGGTTAAGTTCGACCTCCTCCGTGTAAGTTATGTGCGACCTCCTCTGTATAGGTTGTGAGCGACCTCTTCCGAAGGAAAAGGAAACAAGTCTCTGCTTCGTCAAACAGGAAACCTGTAAGGAAAGGGAAACAGAAGTCTCCTATTTATGGTCGACCAGTTACCCGTTTTGAGTGGTTACCCAATTATGTTGTTACTCGAATTGTATTACCTGATTGTATAGTTACCCGTTTTCATAATTAGGAACATTGGGTTACCCTCACCTATATAAAGGGAACTCAATGTTCTAGACGGGGAATTCCAATTTTTTTTCCAATTTTCAGACTTCGAAATTCTGACTCCTAATTTGAGAGAGATTATCAGACGAGATATTGTAACTTTGAGTGTTTGTAATTCTCCATAAAATAGTAAAAAAAAACAGTGGACGTAAGCTCATCTTTTTCGGGGCTGAACCACTATAAAATCCTCTCTCTTTATTTGCTTTGATTAATAACTCAATTCACACAAACCACATTTCTTAATTTTTTCTAAATTTATTGTTGATAAAACCTCCACCAACACTTTGATACATAGTGAGAAAGTTTCACTACTGTAAAATGGCACTTAGATGATACTATCTAGAGGTTAGTTCTATTAGAACAATCATCTAATTGTTAAAAAGAGAGCTTAGAAGTCATTTTTGAAATAGCGACCTCTTTGATCGAATATATGTATGGCTTTATTCGTGTCTGCAAGAAAATTGAGTAAAAAATAAGAAGTCAGTTTTCAAATCACCGATCTCTAAGAACTAGTAAAAATATTTTTTAATTTGTTTTTTTTTGACAGGGATTTTCAATTTGTTTTTGTTATATTGTCTTTGTATTTTTTTCTTTAAAACGATATAAATATAATAATATTGTTTTGTTTCTCTCATTAAAAAAAAAATACATGCTGTGAAACAATATAGTTTTCTATTAAATAATTTTATTCCAAAAAAAAAAAAGATTTTACACAATTAAGGAAGAGTAAAAAAAAATATTATGCATGAAATTTTTAGTTTCAATATCACCTTATAGCTATGTGATTAATTATTTTATAAAACGAAAATGATTCTTAAAATTACGTAATTACATATAAAAGAACTAGATAATTTAAATAAATGCACTGATTAATATTTTATATAGTGATAATAACTATTATATAAATATATGATTGATTTATAATGTACTAATTTTTAAATATAAAAAATAAGGTTGATTGAAACAAATAAATAGGTATTGAATCAATTGAATTAATCCCACTCAAAATAATAAATCTATGCAAAAAAAAAAGAATAAATTAAATTAATAAAAAATTAAACACTTAAAAAAAATTAAAATGGGCTTAGAAGTCAATTCTTGAAAACCAACTTCCAAGCCCACATTAAGTCTCTTAGTCAAGATATGATTCCCTTATACTTAAAAAAGAAGGAGAAAAAAAAAAAGGAAAACACACAAAACCCCATTTGGCCAAGGAATTGGCCATTTTGTGTCTTAGAAGAATTTGGGATAGGGGTTTCTTCCCCAATCCAGGCAGCCATGAAATCCAACTCTCCGGTACTTTTAGCCTTTTTCGCCAGTTGCAAACTCTCGTTCATCTCTTTTTTCACCCAAAAGCTTCCTTGTGACTTGCTCATCATAAATATTCCAAAACATTTCGAGCTTTTCAATTTTTAGACTCGAATTTAAGCTCTAGAGTGATTTTTGCCATAATCAATGGTGGGTTCATGAAATTTATGGTGGAGGTATTATTATTGCAATTTTTTGGCATTTTTTCATTCGTTCTTGAGCGAGCACGCCGATTGAGGATCAATTTTTTTCTTTAAGTAGCTAGTTTGGCTAGATTAAGATACATTTTGAAACTTTTTGATTAAGATACATTTTGAAACTTTTTCTTTCTTTTTTTTTTTTAATTAATTTGATTTTTGAAACATTAATTTGGGTATGAATTATTATTTAGTTCATATTGTTTTAACAACTTCGTGAGGAAATTATTTTATAATTATTATTATCATCTAGAGCTTAATGCGTTCAATTTGAGAACTTTAGTGATTTTCTAATAAGGAAGTAGATAAAATACAGTAGAAATATTCTACAATGTACACACATCAATATAAACTAGCCCATTTTTTTTCATTGTGAATGGAATAATGAAGTTCATCAAATACATGTGTTTCTATTGGCCATATACTGTTTCTATTTTAAATATGGAAGGCTTGAGTTCCATTTTCTAGTGATATATTTTTGCAGCATGTTTTGTCTAATTTTAAACGAGACTTTTCCAAAATTTTTGAAGAAA
>JXTB01001156.1:0-20043 GCA_002914805.1 Parasponia andersonii
AATACAATTAGATAACTACTCGAAAAGGATAACTTAGTTACTCGCAAATAGGAGTCTTCAGTTTCCCTTTCCTTGTAGGTTTCCTTTACTGCATTTACCTAGTTCCCTCTTCTTGTAGGTTTCCTCTATAGTATTTTCGTGTTTCCCTTTTCCTATGGGTTCCCTGTTTATTAAGGAAAACTATACGGAGAAGGTCGCACAAAAATCTGCAGAAGAGGTCGCACACAAGCATCACGGAGAAGGTCGCATGTAAACATCACAGAGGAGGTCGCATATATTCTATATGTGGAAGGTCGTACATATCCTTCACAGAGGAGGTCGCATATACATCATATGCAACCTTAGGATTTTAGACCGTACAACAACTAGTATTCTTCCTTTTTTGTTAAGCTATTGGAATGAAATGTTTCTAGCAAAATCTGATGATTCTTCTTGAATGGCTTTATTTATCCTAAAAGAAAAATGACGAAATTTCTAAAAATTAAATGTATGGGAAAGAATTATTAGTGCTATATATGGTTGATGATGTTTGGACTAAGAGAATGATACTTTCGGATGTTTATTAGTGCTAGATATGGTCACTTATTTTATCGTTGAAGTATTGACTATGCGTTGTGGTTGACAATATGTAGTCTGCCTCTCTTTTTATGTCATGGGTTAGTAATGAGTTTTGTCTTTTGTTTCTTTTCCATTTTTCCCTGTTTTTTTGATTATATTACTGGGTTGTACGGTTGAACTTTTGTTTCCTTTCTGTTTTTCTCCGTTTATTGACATATTATTACTCTTTTCAATATTTCATGGGAATCTTTGTTTTATCACTTTCCACTTAATTCATTTGTGTTATCTGGATGATAGTTTCCTTTTTATTTGTACACTGGAAAGACTCGAGTCACTGATCAAAATTGACAAATTATTAAAAGAAATTAATTTTGGTAACATGGAATAAATGTTGGCTTGGACTTCACGAGGGTGGTCTTGAATTAGATGTCTTTCTTTGGTCTTACCCTAGAGGTTTATGGCTTATGACAACTTCGTTTTCTCCTTCCCGAGGATTCAATAATTGCAAGAGTCAGGTGATTTTGTGGACTATTTCGAAATATCGTGGACTACTCTTTGTGGACTATTCCTAAATATCGTGGACTACTCTACATATTTTACGTATAATTTTGTATAAATTTTATACTTGAGAGTTGATTACACCATAAGAACTGTATTTCTGAATTTTTAAAGTACAAAATGAATTTTTATTCAAAAATACAAAAATTAGAACATATCAAGAATATTACTGCATAGTTATTTATATTGCCTCTCGTATTACATATATTATAGGATTATATATGAGGTTCATCTTAGACTTTGCAGTGTTTAGTGAGCAGTTATTATCCCTGTCTTGGGTGAGAGTCTGTAAATTTGTGCGAGATCTTCTAATTACTCTCATTCGGTAGGTGTAATTATTCAGTTGTTCTTCTGATTTGGTAGACTTAGACACATGTGTATCCTTCTGTTTTATCCTTCTGTTTTATTAGAATTAGATATCAGACAAAGAGTATTTAGTACATATAGTACGAGATATTCGTGATAAGAGCATGTGAGGTCATGAGATTGGTTAATTTGTGATATGTGCACTATAAGATTATTGTGCTCGATTATGAGATTAATGATAACGATGATTGATTTGTTAATAAATTTTATTTTTATTTATGTCTAACGATATCACAAAACTGTGGAAATCAATCTATTATTAAAACTATTTTTATAAATGTTTCAAAAATAACTTTCAAATTTTCATTTGTGAAATTTTTTTTTGGATTTGGAGTCGGGGCATCAAGTATTTCAAGATAGAGTTATGGATATTCTTCTCTTTGGTATGCTATTTGATCCCAATTGCAATTCTATAAGAGAAATCAAACGGTGTATGAGTCATGCAGCTACACTTATTATTGTTATTTGGTTTTTGTCTGGTGCTCAGTAAAGGAAGCAAATCTTTTGCGGATACTTCTATCTCCCAGTTGGTGCGTATGGTAAGAGTGAAGAAAGATAACACTTGTACGATGAGTCCGCAAGTGATCCCCAGCCAAAGTCCCTGATTAAAACCGAAAGAGGGAAAAAAAAAAAAAAACAAAGAGAGATAGAAAAGAGTCATTCTTAAGGGGACAAATTGATTACTTTTTGCATGCCACTGTACCAAATACAATGTACAAGTTAAGATATATGATACAAATACGTATAAAATTAAACAGAAGAGAAAGAAGAAACATTAAAGGCGCATTCCTGCTATAAGTTAACAATCAACCTCGATATAAATACATATATACACAGACATATATATCATTAGTAAGGATAACATAAAATAGAAATATATTAATATATATGTGCAAACAAAATATTTCTGCAGGAAGTTTTCTTCTTATACCTGTCCACCAAGGTGGAACACAAATGACAATAAATTTGCAGAGGGAATGTCCACTATATAATAGGATCCAAGGTTTACATAAGCACCAATTATATTATAAGTACTGTAATTATATTAATAAATGCTTAAGTACTCTAATCGTAGTTAGTCTATTTGCAAATGAATTTTTTAAAACACGAGATATCGTACTTTTTGCATGCACCAAAACATTGTTGATTATAATGGAATATTTCATTTATCCGAGGGTCGTAAAAAATCCATATATACATACGTTATACACATATGTGTTCTAATTTAGAATTTGAAATCGATGCATTTATACATTGTACACATAATACTTGTGTATAGACAACATATTAGCACAATTTACATTTATCTAGCTATTATTAGCATTTTTTAAATAGTATGGTTAGTAGCCAAAATACTTATGAATGAATAATAAGTTTTTAATGGTTATGTTTGATTTTGTTCTATAAGCGACTAATTGAAAATGATCTTCAATGATAAGTCAGTTGAAAATGACCTTATTATAATAAGTCAATTTCATATGAAACTGTTCGACACCATAACGTGGTATGACACAATATCAGTTAAGTATGACACAATACGCCAAAATACGGAACTATGCCTTACACCATCCAATCATATGGGATGTGTTGTGCTCATAAATAAGTAGGACAGAATGAACACAGGACGAAATTGTGCATTGGCAAGTCATGATACAACACAAAATACAAAACATACAAGTACACATGCTATGTCACGTATATGAATTTAAGATATTTTATAATTGTCGTTCCTATTTAATTTTTTTTTTTCTTGATTTTCCCTTCTCAGAAACCAAGCTCAACTCTAAAATACAAAAAATTCACTACAATAAATGTTCTAAATAATTAATAGGAATCAAATAATAGAATTGAATTATTGAAAAAAAAAAGTCTATCACAGCCAGTAACAGACTGACTCGCCTATCATTTGTCATATATTTCTATCCTACTTCCAGTCTCAATGCTCCAAGTATTGCAACATAAATATCAGTATCACGTGCTTATAACATAAAAAACCTATTAGAAAAGGAGATGGTTGACACTACTTTCAGATTCAGAAAGAAGGGATGCTTCCTAGTTTCATAATGAGAATTCAAGGATAAGAAACTCTGTATCATTAAGCAAATCAATCACTTTTCAGCAATTTCATAGAACAACTTCATCTTCATAGCATTTCTTAACGATCTTGGCATTGATTTTCTATTACTACCCGGCACGTGATATAACACCATGCATGTGGCAACATTTAAGCACTCGGAAAGGGATATGGACATGGAATTGGGATAATAGATTTCAATCCGTATCAAATAGATTAATCATGACATCAAAATATTAAATAAGATTTTATAATTAAAAAAAAAATCAAACACAGTCGAATTTTTAATTCAATTATTCTACTCAGTACATATATAGTTATCAAATTAAAATCAAACGTTCTAAATTAGAGCGCCAATCAGTTGGTATAAATTGAGATATCTATTGAAAAAATATATATATATATATATAAATTCTTAATCTAATAAGTATTTTTTTTTTAACTTATTTATAGGTATTTTTTTAGTTGTTGGATTATTATTTAACGGATACTATAATTTGAGTAATTATAAAAAAAATAAAAAAATATTAATTATTTAATATTTTTATCTTTCTATATTTTTTATCGTAAAAAGAAGTATATAATAAATTTTAATTAGATAAAAAACTATGAATAAATAAAAATAAATACTGCTTATATATACATTCATATTAGTAGCATCATTGATTTATTTTCATCTATAAATTAAATAAGTTATTTTTTTTTTAAATTTAAAACAAAAGACCGTGGGATTGGATGGGATCTAGTTTCCCATGATGTTTATCCTTACGAGCCATTCGTTTTAAAAAGAAAAGATAGAGTGGGTAGGATCTACATTAATGCTCGTTTTCTACAATATATACATGGATGATTAAAGAAAACTAGTTAATTTCTCATGGACAATATTTTTCTTTTGATTCATTTCGCCATAAGACAATAAATGGATTATATTTTGTTACCTGAAAGAACGCATTGAAGTCCATCTAAAATATTTGCGATCGCAAGTATTGGCATCAATTTCGAAACGTATTTCACCACTTGGATTTCATTGCTAGAAGCATAAGCCAAGGTATCACGTGCCATCATCAGGACTAATCCTATCAATATACCCTGGCTGATAGCCATGACTAAAACTACATTGATTGCCAATCTTGCAACTCGAGGACACCTAGCTCCCAATTCATTTGAGACGCGAGTACTACAAAAATACAAATCAATAAATATGCACAAACAGTACTCTGTATATATGGATAGAATACAAAACCCAATTTAATGAAAGAGTGAAAATTATTTATACTCTTGTTATTACCTCACAACGCCACTGAGTCCAAAAGGAATTTTCCAAACTAATGCTGTAATGTTAAGGCTGAGAAACAAATTAATTTCCAGTCAGTATGAACAATAAAGTTTACATAACATGCCTACGTTAGCTTAAGAACCTGATAATCAGCTACATTCTATTTTCAGTTCAAGATGTTAGTGAGCATTAAATGCTCAGTGTATTAACCGTGTATGCAAAACACAGTTTGCATATCATACACGGTAAAAGAAAAGAAAAATAAAACGTGTACAGACCGTATGTGATAAGTGTGGTATATTAGGAAACTTTGAGAGAAAAATATGTAAAGTTTGGAGGAGTTTCAACTATAAATAGGGTCCTCATCTCTCATTGTTTATCATCCCAGAGAAGTGAGAAACATTAAGCATAGTGAGAGTAAAATAGAGAGATTTTATTCTTAAGAGTTAGAGAAAAATACAGTTTCTCTCTTGGATGTATTCGGAGTCTGGGGTGTGAGTTGAGAGTGTTGAGTGGAAACACTTGTAAAGGTTCTTTTTCTCCCAATAGTGAAAATCAACAGCAACTCCATGGATGTAGCCAATTTGGTGAACCACGCTAATTTGTGTATCCTGTTTATTTTATTTCGGCATTATTTTTCACATTTATTCTATCGCTTCCACTATTGTGTGTCTATTAGGGAGATTATTCCCTAACAACTGGTATCAGAGCTTCGTTCGATATTTTAGTGGGGCGATGGCCGGAGGTGAAGGATCAGAACCCGGAATTGACAAGTTCGACGGTACAGACTTCTCGTACTAGAGATTGCAGATCAATGATTATTTGCATAGTAAAAAATTGCATCAGCCTCTATCAGAGAAGAAACCAGAGAAGATGGAGGATGACGATTGGCAACTCCTTGATTGACAAGTGTTAGGCGTAATTCGATTAACCCTAACAAAAAACGTTGCTCATAATGTGGCAGAGGCAAAAACTACAGCAGAGATGATGAGTATCTTGTCAGACATGTATGAGAAGCCGTCGGCAAATAACAAGGTACATCTGATAAAAACGTTATTTTGTTAAAATATGGGAGAAGGTGCTTCAGCTGCAACCCATATAAATGAGTTCAACACAATCGTTTCTCAGTTGACGTCCGTCAAAATTAATTTCAATGATGAAGTTCGTGCTCTAATTCTTCTGGCGTCTCTACCAAACAGCTGGGAACCAATGAGGGCTACGGTTAGCAATTCTGTAGGTTAAGGAAAGCTGCAATTCAATGATGTTAGAGACCGAATTTTGGCGGAAGAAGTTCACCGAATTGATTCGGGTGAAGGCGCATCATCGAGTTCTACCCTAAATCTTGAGAACAGGGGCAGGAGCAGCGAGAAGAATTCTAACAGGGGTCGTGGTAGGTCCAAGTCAAGGAATGACAAAGACAAGTTCAGATCTGGAAGAAGACCAGAATGCTAGAATTGTGGCAAGACTGGCCATATAGAAAAGAATTGCAGAGCACTAAGGAAAGACGCTAGTAGAAATGATGCGAATGTCGTGACTAATGAGGTATAAGACGCTTTACTATTATCTGTAGATAATCTAACTGACTCTTGGGTCTTAGACTCTGGAGCTTCGTTTCATACCACTGCACACCGTGATGTACTAGAGAATTATGTCGCTGGTAATTACGGAAAGATTTATCTAGCCGATGGAGAACCTTTGGATATTGTTGGTATGGGTGATATCCATCTGAAGATGTCAAATGGATCGGTGTGGAAAATCCAAAAAGTAAGGCATGTACCTAGATTAATGCGGAACTTTATATCGATGGGATAGCTTGACGAGGAAGGACACAATGTGACCTTTACTGGTGGCTCGTGGAAGGTTAGAAAAGGAGCCATGGTTGTTGCTCGAGGAAACAAACTGGAACTCTCTACATAGCTTCCAGTTGTAGAGATACATTGGTGACTGTCAATGCTAGTGTTGATTCAAGTCTATGGCACTGTAGACTTGGGTATATGAACGAAAAGGGAATGAAGGTAATGCTATCAAAGGGAAAGCTACTAGAGCTGAAGTCAGTTGAGCATAGCCTATGCGAAAGCTGTATCTTTGGCAAGCAAAAGAGGGTAAGCTTTTCAAAAGGCGGAAGAGAACCGAAAGCACCAAAATTAGAGCTAGTTCATACAGACGTGTGGGGGCCATCTCCTGTGACATCCCTTGGAGGCTCAAGATACTATATGACATTCATTGACGATTCGAGCAGAAAGGTATGGGTTTATTTTCTGAAAAATAAATCTGATGTTTACGATACTTTTAAAAAGTGGAAAGCCATGGTTGAGAATGAAACTAATCTGAAAGTGAAATGCTTGCGGTCTGATAATGGGGGAGAATATGATGATGATGATTTCAAGAAATATTATGCTATTAATGGGATCAAGTTCGAGCAAACCATTCCAAGGAAATCTCAATAGAATGGTGTTACTGAAAGAATGAACAGAACCTTGAATGAACGTGTAAGGATCATGAGATTGCACGCGGGGTTGCCAAAGATATTCTGGGCCGATGCAGTTAACACTGCTGCATATCTTATCAACAGAGGGCTGTCAGTACCATTAGATTGTAGAATACCAGAGGAGGTCTGGAACGGTAAAGAGGTAAATCTTTCTTTCCTGAAAGTATTTGGCTGTCTATCTTATGTTCATATAGACCCTACCAATAGAAGTAAACTTGATCCCAAGTCTAAAAAAATTTCTTTATTGGTTATGTTGATGCTGAGTTTGGTTATCGTTTCTAGGATGACTAAAATCGAAAGATCATCAGAAGCGGGGATGTCATATTCAACGAGGAGGTGATGTACAAGGACAAATTATGCACCGGAGCTGATAATGCATGTCCTAAAGTTAAAAAGGTTGGGGTAATACCATTGAATGAGATTCCAATAGATGAAATGAAGATTAATAATAGTGAAAAAGATCAAGAGGCGGTAGCACCAGCAGCAGACCCACAGACCCCAATGGGTGAACTCAGAAGATCTTCCAGAATAATTCGACCTCCTTAGACATATTCCCCAGCACTGCATTACATTCTGTTGACTGATAAAGGCGAGCCAGAGACTTATGAAGAAGCAGTGCAAAATGATGAGTCAACCAAGTGGGAGTTAGCCATGAAAGATGAGATGGAATCACTAGCGTCCAATCAAACATGGGAACCAGCCGAACAACCAGAAGGAAAGAAGGCATTACACAACAAGTGGGTATACCGAAAGCAAGTGGTACAGAGCAAGACTTGTTGTCAAAGGCTTTCAATAGAAGGAAGGCATCGACTACACTGAGATTTTCTCTCCAGTGGTCAAATTGACCACTATCAGAATAGTACTTGGGTTGGTGGCTAAAGAAGACTTGCATCTAGAGTAATTAGATGTCAAGACAACATTTCTTCATGGTGACCTGGAAGAAGAAATTTACATGAAGCAGCAACAAGATTTTGAAGTACAAGGGAAAGAGAAAATGGTGTGCAAACTTCAGAAGAGCATGTATGGCCTGAAACAGGCTCCAAGACAGTGGTACAAGAAGTTTGATGCATTTATTAGTAATAATGGTTATTTATGGTGTCAGGCAGATCATTGTTATTACGTGAAGAGATTTGACCATTCCTATATTATTCTACTTCTATATGTAGATGATATGTTAATTGCTAGAGCTAATATGGAGGAAATCGATAAGCTCAAGAAAGAATTGTTAACGGAGTTTTCTATGAAGGATTTAGAAGCTGTAAAGCAAATCCTTGGGATGCAGATTTCTAGAGATAGGGTGGAAGGGAGTTTGAAGCTATCTTAGGAGGAGTATGTGAAGAAGGTGCTTAGCAGATTCAACATGGATAATGCAAAGCCTGTAAGTACTCCTTTGGCTAGTCACTTCAAACTAACCAAGGAGCAGTCACCCTCAACAGAGCAGGAACGAGTTCACATGGCCAAAGTGCTATATTCTTCTACTATTGGCAGCCTTATGTATGCCATGGTGTGTACAAGATCAAATATAGCACATGCAGTGGGTGTTGTGAGTCGATACATGAGCAATCCAAGAAAACAACACTAGGAAGCGGTAAAGTGGATTCTCAGGTACTTGAGAGCTACCGGCAACATGACCTTGTGCTTCAGAAAGTCAGATCTGGGTTTACAAGGCTATGTGGATGCTGACATGGCTGGTGATGTAGACGGAAGTACTACTGGATATGTATTTACATTAGGTGGTACAGCTGTTAGCTAGGTCTCAAAGTCAGATCTGGGTTTACTGAAGCAGAGTATGTTGCTGTGACAGAAGCAAGCAAGGAGTTGATCTGGTTGCAAAGCTTCTTGGAGGAACTGGGTCATAATTATGGGAAGAACACTTTGTATTGTGACAGTCAAAGTGCTATTCATCTTGCGAAGAACCCTGTGTATCATGCTCGGACAAAGCATATACAGGTTTGGTATCAGTTTTGGAAGATGGAGTCTTAGTGCTAGAGAAGATTCTAGGAAGCAAGAACCCAGTGGATGTGTTAACTAAGACGGTGACCATTGACTTGTCTTGCAAGCATGAAGAAGATAGAGACGAGCTGCTGCATTGATCGAATGTGAAGAAATGATTGGAATCAAGTCTTTAAGTGAGAGATTATTAGTGAGCATTAAATGCTCAGTGTATTAACCGTGTATGCAAAACACGATTTGCATATCATACACGGTAAAAGAAAAGAAAAATAAAATGTATACAAACCGTATGTGATAAGTGTGGTATATTAGGAAACTTTGAGAGGAAAATGTATAAAGTTTGGAGGAGGCTCAACTATAAATAGGGTCCTCATCTCTCATTATTTATCATCCCAGATAAGTGAAAAACACCAAGTATAGTGAGAGTAAAATAGAGAGATTTTACTCTTAAGAGTTAGAGAAAAATACAGTTTCTCTCTTGGGTGTATTCGGGGTCTGGGGTGTGAGTTGAGTGTGTTGAGTGAAAACACTTGTAAAGGTTGTTTTTCTCCCAATAGTGAAAATCAACAGCAGCTCCGTGGACGTAGCCAATTTGATGAACCACGCTAATTTGTGTATCTTGTTATTTTATTTCGGCATTATTTTTCACATTTATTCTATCGTTTCCACTATTGTGTGTCTATTAGGGAGATTATTCCCTAACACAAGAAAGACTAGTCCCTTTGAAACTAGACTGAATCCTCATGATGCCCCAATATTTTCAAAGTCGTCATAAAATAAATTATCAGGCACGCAAGAAATCACGTTGTCAACTTACCAGATAGCTAGCACGTTTCTCCTTTTGGATTTGGGAGAAGACCAGAAAGGAGAACTAGAGCTTCAAATGACCAAAACTCCAAGCTGCATCGTAAAGTCATTGTATATAAACCAAATGAAGATCGATCAACAATAATAAATCAATAAAATTTGAATGTGGCAAATTAAGAGCCGAGTGATGAATTGATTTTCCTTGGTTCAAAACTTGTCGAGACACAAGAACAAGGAAACTCATTATCTTAAAATAAGCGCTTTAAAAGTTAATCCGGAGGAACACATAGTGACATTCTTTTTTTAATTAATTAATTTCTTTTTTTCTTTTTTCGACACACTTGAAGTCTAATGTTTAGAAGTAAGTTTATAAAATTTGTAAATGAGAAGAAATAAAGAAGAAGATATATATAAACTTACCAAACCATGAGAGCTGAAGGAATACCAAGTGTAAGGAAATTGCCAATGTTGTGGAAGGCCTCCTTGGAAAAGCCCGTCCAACTTTCTTCACATGACGA
This sequence comes from Parasponia andersonii, assembly GCA_002914805.1. Classification (NCBI taxonomy): domain Eukaryota; kingdom Viridiplantae; phylum Streptophyta; class Magnoliopsida; order Rosales; family Cannabaceae; genus Trema; species Trema andersonii. Next base: position 10,599 of record JXTB01001156.1, read on the forward strand.
AGAGTACTTCACATACAATCCCAAAATTAGTACGTTGATCCAATAGGAAATGGAATTTGCCAGGGCAGTTCCCTTTGTCCCGAGTCCTGATTCGAAAACCAGAATCCAAAGACGAAAATAAGTAGCAAAGTTGTGAATCCAATGCTCCCCATCATTGGAAAAACTAGGCTTTGGGACTTTAAGAATCTATTCAGGCACAGAAGTGGAGCATAGGCAAAAATACTTGGGATCGAATAAAGAGCAAAATGACCAGCTTCTGTTGCTATTTCGGGGTCTTGTCCAACAGCAACTAGAATGGATCTTGTGTTTGCAGCTATGATGGAGAGAGGTATGCTAAGGAGCAACAGAACAAACATGACCCTCTAGGTTTGTATGGCCATCATATGGTATTGCTTTGCTCCATACGATTGCCCACATAGAGTATCCAATGCAGTTGCTAGTCCAATCTATTCACACAACAACAAGACTTAAGATAATTAAGGTACAAAATTCAAAGATGATTTCNGGGAAGAAATCCGTTTTTACTAAAAAATAGGGAATTAAAAAAATCCGCATTTACTGAAAAATGTATAGGGAATAAAAAAATATTATATTTTCTTTTTTTTAAAAGGACGTTTAGCACTTTTAAAAAATAGGGAATAAAAAAAAACCTTCACATTTCACATTTTTTTGATGTCAAATCAAATATTCTACTTGATTTTTTTAATCAAATCTCATGTATTATATATATTGTCAAAATTAGACCTTAAAATTGATGAAGAAAAACGTCTACACCTTAAAATAAGAGCATGTGATCAGAAAAATAGTTTTGTGACTATTATAGATAGTTAGATGCTCAAAAGTTGCAAACTATTCATTGGTCATAACAGTTACTTTTTAGCTATTTTTTAAAGATAAATCGATAATTTTAAAAGATAAAGATATCTTTTTCAATAATTTTAAATTTTAATTTTGACTCTATATGCGTAAATTCGGTGAGAATTAATTAAAAAAAAACATAATGACATAAGTTTTTATTTGATTTATAAAAAGATGTTTTTTTCCCGTATATACGCGCTACACGCTTGGATTCTTTCTTTTTTGATATTAGAAATAATATGAATACCTCTGTTATGCGCTTTTGTCTTCATCGGTTCTTTTTCTTTTTTTATCTTTTATTTTTTGGGAAAAAAGTGAGAACGGTCTCATTGATCTAAGGCAGCGTCTGTCTAAACGTTAGAGAGAAAAAGTTTGTGAGTAGCATTCTTTCCACAATAATTAAGCAACTTTTAAAAACTGGTCATGACAATTGAAAAAGATATAAGGAAATAAATTAAAAACTTAGAGGAGGCTCAAATGTCAATTATGTTCTCAAAAGAAAAAATCAAATAGGCGAGTGTACTGTGAAGTAGGATAAAGAAAAAATGATGTAGCTGGAACTCCAACGTTCACTCCAATGCGCACTAGCTTTTCCATGTAAGGAAGATACATATAATAATTGGTATTATTGGTGTTGGGAGTTGGGACAAGGCGACAGTCATTCTGAATATATTTCTCCGACTAAAATGCAAATGGATGGAACACCATCAGTTTAGCAAACTTGTTGATAATAATTTACAGTTTAGGTGGAGCAAATTTATTGATTAAAATCATAATAATATAATTACACCTCATGATGTGGTATTGGGTAATGCCCATATTATTGCTCACAAAACCAGTTAAATGAGCTTTTTTTATAATTTATTTTTCAAATACCAAGTATATTATTATTTCATATATTCCAGAAAGAAAGAACGATATTTTTGAACCAAGATTCATATAATGATCGAGCAGATTTGGGGAAAATTAATTGGCCTCTAATGTTGTATGCACATGCACTTGGGCTTGGAGGCAGTAGCTAATGAACTACGTACAGTACATGGGCTTTAAATATAAGTTGTTCAAAATTACGAAGATATGTATATGAATACTAAAATATCCAATAAAATATTTCAAATTTCATCAAAATTAAATGTGATTATTTAATTTGTTAAGTTAATATATATGATATCTTAGTAATTAAAGACAAATATTTGTAGTTCAAACCAATTGAACTATAATGAACTTCATTAGTAAAGAGAAATATTTTATAAATTTAAACATATATTATATGTAGATGTTTCTATACGGAGGGAGAACTTTACCAACAAGCACAAACAAGTGACGGATACGAAGTAAGTAGCCATGGAAGCAGCAGAGAGAGATAATTCGCCAAGATGACCAACAACATCAAAGATATGACCTGCATAAGCTTTGTTAATACGCTCACCGCCATCAGAGGTCCCGCAAGCCACAATTGTTTCTTTACCTCATCAACTATTTCATTTCTAGTAAAACCCGTTTCAATGCTTCTGTGTTTCTCAATCGATATTGAGGTTTCTCACTCTCCATTTTCTTCAAATGGTGTCTCAGGGACGGATTATGTCTTGTGCTTTATATGCTATTTATTTATTTATTTTTTGCTCTGAATTTACGTGGAAGTTAATTAAAGACTCTATCCAAGAACTAAAAAAATATTACCATAAAGTCATAAGGATAATAGTTATATGGATTTTTGGCATTAGTAAGGGTATTTTTGTGTTTTATTGGAGCTATGTTGTAACTTTGCTATTACTGTATTAAGAAGCAGTTGTGAGAAAAAATACTAAACATTTGGTAAATTTAATTTAAAAAATTATCGTATTTTTAAAAATAGTATTTAAGTGTTTAGTAAATTATAAATTATTATTTTGTAAAATGATATTTAGACAATTTATACTGTAAAAATCGAATCAGGTTTGAAAAACAATTTTAACTTTACTTTTTAAATTTTGCTTTAAATAACTGTTGTACAGTAATTTTCCGAGTGATCTACTGATTAAAAATAGACTTACTAAAAATCTCTCCTTCCCTTTTTCTCTAACTGCTTTTAAAAATTAAAAGTAGTATCTAAAAGAATTCGCAAGCTGAGACCTTAGTCCCCGAACTATTTAGATTTTTCAACTTGTGCCCTAAAGTTAATTATAGGCCTATTTGTCGCTGAACAGTGAACACTTTATTTTGTTTTTTTTTTTCTTTTACTAATTTGTTTATAACACCCAAAAAAGAAGTCTGTGCTGCGCATGTGACCAATTGCCATTTGATTTCTGATACAGAGTTAACTGTTGTCCTAAAGAGTTCAGGGACAACTATTTTAAAGAAAATGTAGGAACTTTAACTTTATAATACAAAATTTCAATGACTAATAGGGTTCAAAAGAATATTAAATTTATACTCTTCAGTGTAGTGTACTCTTCAGTGTAGTAGTGTAGTGTCGTTGCTAAACATATAAATTTTACTATGATTTGTTGTAACGTAAAAAATAAAAAAAAGTCTCAGTGAGATATTTCTCTCTCTCCACTGCTCTTTGTTGATGGAAGAGTTTCGTAGCCGTCGTATCTTCGGTTTATTGGACCAATTTTCTCACCAAAACTGTTGCGGTGCTAATACATTCAATGTTTGATGATGATATGCTTGTTTTTCACATGGCCTATAAATGAAATTTGGATTCCCTTTCTTCTGCCATAGATCTCCATGGGAATATTTTTGGCTAATGAGTTAAAAACCACAAATCCTTAATCCACATTGATAAGTCTTGGGTGAAAATGCTTTCCTTCAATATGTCTTACCCAAATATTATGGATATGACACACGTAATATTATAGTGGTTTCGAGTTTGATTGAGGAGTTTCTTTAGGTTCATTTTGATTCCAGTTCCATTGCCTGTAAAGATGCCTGTGATTTTGTTTTAGACCTAAAGGACCTTTCTTGAGTTGAGGTAAGAAAATTTGGACTAGGTTATCCCTTATTCTGGTTCTCTCTTTTTTCAACACGTTTTGCCTGCTGAGTTACAAACAGAAGACCTTGTAATTGTGAGGGCTTTTGTCATGGCTTGCATGTGTCATTTTAGTAAAGCACATGTGGAAACACTTTCTCATATTTTTCAAGAATCCCATTCACTTTATGCAGTTGGAGATTGCTTAAAAGGCTTTTTGGAGTTTGGCTTTGCCTGGTTTTTATTCAGGACCTCTTTCGTTCAGCTATGAATTGCAACTTGAGTAAAGAATTTGATGATCTTCTTCCGGCTGTTGTTATATCAACCTTTTGGATTATATAGGGGTCTCGTAATCGTGTTATTTTGAGGATGGAAGATTCCCTTTACATTCAGCATTAGCCAGAGTCCTTTCTTGCATTTGAAGAGTCTTCAAAGCTAGAAGTGGGGCATGGAAACAACTTTTAGTTTCGGACTTAGAAGTTGCTAGAAATATTGGTCTTCCTCTGCATCCAAAAAGGCTTATCGTATCACCCGGGTCTTTTGGTTTCTCCCTATTTCGGAGGTAGATTAAGCTTACTACGAATGGAACGGGCCAGTGGTTGTCTATGAACTATGGATTATGGTGGAACTTTTAGAACTAGTTAGGGCTTTGTAAATGGTTTTGCTTTTGAAGATGAGTTTTTTATGAATGATTTTGCTTTTGAAGATGAGCTTTTTATGAATGTTTTTGCTTCAAAACTACTAAGGACATTGTTGACACAACAGATTGTAAGAATTCGTTCTAATTCGAAGATGAGCTTTTTATGAATGTTTTTGCTTCAAAACTACTAAGTACAATGTTGACACAGCAGATTATTAGAATTCGTTCTAATTTGTATTTTCGCAACAAGAAAAGAAATAAGTAAAATTCTCAAAGAGAATTTAGAAAATAAAATTAAGAAGTGATTGAAAATTGGGTGATTACAGCTCTTTCCAATGAAGGCTATTTATACATGTTTATGATTAATTTAAACCATCCAATAAAATAATTCTGAGAAACTTACAACCATACGCCTAGCACGTACTAACCAAACACACTTAAATAAATAAATTGTTCACCTAACACATTTTAAATAAACAAATTATTCACCTAACATACTTCAAATAAACAAGTTAAATAATCTAATACATTTCAAATAAATAAGTGTATAATACCTAATACACAAAAGTATTCTACTAACCAATGGAATATTCATTAGATTGGGTTTTGGAATTTTGGGCCTTGGCTTTGGATCATCGATATTTGGGATATGGGCTGCTATTTGATTGTGAGCTACTGCAACAATTCTCTCCCTCTCGAAAAAAAAAACTCATCCTCAAGTTGCTCAAGGTATGACTTCCAGTCTATGGTACTCGTATAGGTCTTGAACATCTAAGATCTTAGAAATTGTTAGCTATCTGGTAGATCAATGACATATATATTGTCATTAATCTTTTGAATGATGTGAAAAGGGCCAATTTTTTTCTGCTTGAGTTTATTGTATTCTCTTGTTGGAAGTCTTTCTTTACATAAATGAACCATTACAAAATCGCCCTCTTTGAAAGTTTTGAATCTTTTGTGCTTGTTAGTATTAGCCTTATATTTTGTAGTAGACTTATCTAACTTTCTTTTCACTTCTTCATGAATGTAGATCGCCTTATTAATTAAATGATCGATAATAATACTCTTCCCTAGAAGTTTTAGTAAAGGTACCAAGTCGAGAGTATGTAACGGAGGACGAATATAAATAATTTCAAATAGAGATTTACTGCTTAGCATATTGTTGTAAGCAAACTCAGCTTACAGTAGGAAATTCTCCTATTGTCTAGGGCTTTTTTTGATCAAGCAATGTAAAATGTTGCCCAGTGTGTGATTAGTGACTTCAGTTTGTCAGTCTGTTTAGGGATGACAAGTACTACTAAATTGTAAGGTAGTATCAAGTCTCGTCTACAAAATGCGCCAAAAATGACTAAAGAATTTACTATTGTGATCAAAGACTACTGTCCATGGTAACCTATATAGACGAGCAATCTCTCAAAAGAACAATTGAGTAATATGAGTAGCATCTGAAGTTTTTTTGTAGGGAATAAAATGAGCCATCCTTGAAAAATGATCTACCACAATAAAAATAGAATCCGAACTTTTTTGTATTCACTGTAGTCCCAACGTGAAATCTATGGATAAATCTTCCTAAGGCACATCAGGAATAGGAAGTGGCATGTACAACCCAGTGTTTTGAGCTTGTCCCTTTATAGTTTGGTATATATAACAATACTTGACAAATTTCTCGACATAATGCTTAAGATGTGGCCAAAAATATCGAGCTTCCATTGATGAAATAGTTTTGTCTTGCCCCATATGTCCTCCTAACCTTTCTACGTGTAGCTCTTGAATAATGTGTTCTCCAAGAGATCCTTGTAAAATACATAAACAGTTTTCAAAGAATAAAAAACCATCATATATTTGATGTTTATTTGCAACTCCACTAATACACTTCTCCCATTCTTCCTTAAAATCTTCATCATCAGCATATAAGTCTTTCAAATAATAAAAACTGATTATTTCATTTTAAACAACAGTCAATAATATAACTCGGCGACTCAATGCATCAGTAACCTTGTTTAATTGTCCTGACTTGTGCCTGAGAGAGAAAGTAAACTTCTAGATGTAGGGAATCTATCAAACATGCATTCGATTTGATTTGGAAGAGTTGTTGAGGTACTTAAGAGCTTGATGATCCTTATTAAGGATGAATTCCTTCTATACTAGATATGGCTCCCATTGTTATAATATACGAATTACCGCATATAATTCTTATTCGTACATAGACCACTTCTTTCTGGCTTTACTAAACTTTTTACTAAAGAAAGCTATCGGCTTTATATCTTGAAATAGAACAGCTCCAACTCCTACGCCAGAAGCATCACAGTCGACTTCAAAAATTTTATCAAAATCAAGAAGTATAAGGATGGGTACATTTGTGAGTTTTTCCTTCAAGATAGTAAAACTTTGTTCTGCTTCTTTAGTTTAAAGGAATTACTTTTTCTTTAAATAGTTGGTGAGCTGTGCATCTATAGTATTAAAATTTCTCACAAATCGTCTATAGAACATTATAAGATCATGAAAACTCTGAACTTCTATAATGGTCTTCAGTATTGGCCATTCTCAGATAGCCTTTACCTTATCTTGATCGATTTGATTCCGTTAGAACTTACAACAAAGCCTAAGAAGGCTAAAATGTCAGTAATGAAGCTACATTTCTCCAGGTTGACATACAACTAATTCTTACGAAGTGATTAAAAACTTCAGTCAAGTGTTGTAGATGTTCTTTCTTATTCTAACTATAAAATGTCAACAGAATAAATGATGACAAATCTTCCAATAAAGAGTTAGAATATCTAATTCATTAACCTCATGAAAGTACTCAGGATATCGGATAGACCGAATAGCATAACTAACCACTCGTATAGTCCTTCGTGTGTTTTGAATATAGTCTTCCATTTATCTCCAGTTGAATACGAATTTGATGGTATCTGCTCCGCAATCAATCTTAGAAAAGGGCTTTGATCCTCCCAATCTATCAAGTATATCATCTAATCTTGGGATAGGAAATCGATATCGTACCGTAATCTTATTGATTGGCCGATAATCAATGCATATCTTCCAGCTTCTGTCTTTCTTTGGTGTTAGGAGTGCGAGTACAGCCATAAGGCTCATACTTTCCCTAATTATCCTTTTCTTGAGGAGGTTTTAGACATGTGTTGAGGATCTTATACTCCTTAGGACTCATGCGGTAGTATGGTAGACTCAATAGACTTGCTCTGGGAACAAGATCAATTTGGTATTGAATATTTCATAGGGATGATAAGACAGTAGGTAACTCCTCAAGAATGAGATCTTTAAATTCGGACAATAATGTTTGAACTTGTACAGAAATATTGGTTGGAATATATGCTTCTTTAGATATAAAAAGAAGGTTGGTCTTGGTAAGGTTATTTGGTAATTTTACAACTTCATAGGAGTCAAAGTAATCTTCATATTATCCTTGTGGAAGCTATATGTGTTAGCTTTGCCATTATACATAGAATTTAAATCGAATTACTATGGTTGACTAAGCAACATATGACAAGCTTCCTTATCAACAACATCACATAATACCTCATCTTTGTATTTATAGACAGAGAAAAGAATTCGATATTGTTGTGTCACCTTTATTTCACCGACGTCCTTGATCCAGCCAATGTGATACGGGGCAGTATGTGATTGGGTTAGTAATTGTAACTTGTCCACCATAGTCTTGGATACGGTGTTCTCGCTACTCCAACTATCAATGATAAGATCACACACCCGTTTAATCGTATAACAAGCCTTGAAGATGTTGTGTCATTACATGTCTTCTTCCCTCTTTTGTGAATACATCAATCGTCTCATCACCAAGGAAATGCCTTCATCTCTATAAATGGCTTCCTCAGGTTCAACTTCATCTACATACTCCTTATTCTCGAAATACACCTCGTCCCTTTCGATATCGTCATCATGTGTGGTTAGATTAATGGGTTTGTTTAGATGACATTGATTTGAATGGTGGCCTGTTTGTCCACAACGATAACATTTATTACCTCTCAGGACTGCATAAAGTTTGTTAGTATTGTTATTGGCTATTTCCATTTGCGGTGGAGCGATTGGTTAGTTGTGCGAATGAGTTGGTCTTACTGTTTTATTGTGTGGTCTTGCTATGACCTTTCCTTTGCTCAAATCAGATCTTTGTGGTGGTATAGAGGATTGAGAAGTTGTTGAATTACAATTTGTGCTTTTGTTGAGCTGAGTTTAAAGCGAGTTGAATTATGAGATTGTTTGGATACCTCATCTTGTATATTTGCACGAAGCCCATCAATGAATCTATAAATATTTTAACTTTCAAATTCGTGAATGTCTACTCGGGTAGCTAGTCTATGAAACTTGGTTACGTATTCTTGTACTGTCTAGTATGCTTGTCGGCAATATTGATACTGACTAAAAAGAGCTTGTTTGTAATTTGGAGATAGGAAGTGCTCGATTATCAATTGTTTCATCCGCTACCAAGTGTGAACTTTTTTTCTCTCTTACCGAATACGTGTCGCTTGTAATTGATCCCACCAAGCTAACATAGCTCCTTTGAGTCGATAAGCCACCAATTTGACTTTCATGTATTCTAGAGTACTCCAGTAATCAAAAAACTTTTCTACTTTGGTTAGTCAATCAAGGAATTCTTCAATCACGAATAAACTATTAAATTGCAGAATCTCGATCTTTATGCGGTAGTCACTTTACTGAGGTCCTTGGTTATTTTCGGGCATGGTTTGTCATTCATTGTCTTCACTAGAAATCTTCATCTTGAAAAAGTTGATTTCGATGCCGCCTAAAATTTCCAAGAGGATCAACTTCGTCACCTCTCCATCGTTTATAATTGTTGTTTTATCTCCCAAGAAAATGTTAAGTCAAATTTGTAAGCATTGTCTCTAGATTTTGCAATCTTCTATCAAGTGCATCTACTGATTCCTTTGTTACAAATTCTTCTACAGTGAGATTTTGTTGGCTAGACTCTCCGTCTGACATCTTTTTTTTTTTATACTTTT
>JXTB01001157.1:0-14211 GCA_002914805.1 Parasponia andersonii
CTTCAATAGTAACGACAACAATAACAATTTAAAAAACAACAACAGTGGCGCTGAAGCTATATAAAAATATCTGTGTATATTGTCACATGTTACTCTAAAAAGTAAAAAACAGCATTTTCCGATATTTTTAGACCAAAAAAGGTTAATAAAAATAATAATGATAATAGTAATAACAATATGACTTACCCGAGAGTGGGTCTCTCCTTCGAGCTGCACGTTAAAAAACAAAAATTTAGTGAAAAAAGAAAATTTTAACTCGACCAACAAATATTCAGCAATTAACAACTTGACCCAACTTTGAGCTACAATTTTCCCATAATACACCCCCAACCAAAAAAAAAAAAAAAAAAAAGTTGGCTGCCCATATTTGAGAAAAGAAAAATGCAGCAACCCATATAAGGAAAACAAAAATTGCAGCAACTCAGATAGAAAAATAAAAATAGATCTGTGACACTATTCTCTAGTCACCCAGATCAGAAGATGTGAGATCTAAACTTTCAAATCAGCATCTCCATTATGGAGACAACAAGATCCATGGATTCCTTCGAGCCATAAATGAAAAAAAGGCCACGAACGAGTATGAACCCGTATGTGGACAAGTCCGTTTATTGACCCTTCTCTCTCTTTACAGTCAAAGAATCAGACTCAATTCTAACTATGGGCAAACCTGTTTGTTGACGAGCTTGGGTTGCAAAGTGAAGATGAAGGGGATAAAATGACGACTTTTAGGTAGGGATTCCATGGTAGGGACCAATATGCCAAAACTTTGTCACTTAGGGATGTAAATGCCAAAAAAAAAATGATTACCAATATGCCAAAGGAATTGAAGTTTGGGGACCAATTGTACCAAATAGCCTAATTATAATCATACGATTACCTTTTCTATTAAGAATGCATCCGTTTGTAGGAGCAGCTGCAGCGCTAATAGTTAGCTCCGGTCCTAGCAGGAGTAAGTTCAAGTACATAAAAAGCTTAGCAAAAAATCGAAGAGAAGATTCACTACCCATTTTGCTAATTTGCTCCAAACCCAATGGGTCGACGGTTCCCGTTTCTTCTCGACCTTCTCCTTTATAGAGTACTGAAAAGGTTAAATTACATTCCAATCCCTGATATTTATCTCAATTGATACATTTGTCATTGAATTGTTTTTTTTTCCTCTCTTCTGGCTGTAATACTACCAAAAAAAAAAGTCAGCAATTTATTGACAGCTCTGTTGTCACAATAGAATTTTTTTAAAATTAAAAATGACATTTAAAAAAACTATTTTGATTGTATCCAAAAAAAATGTTTGACTAAAAGATATGCCTCAAGTCATAAATTGTCACTAATATTTTTTTTTTTTGAGAGGATCAATAACACATTTTCAGTAACAATATTTTATACATAGTGATCAAATTTTTTGTGACTAATTAAAACTACATTTAATCACAATTAAATAAATTATGATTTTTGTAGTTACGAATTTTTCATTTTTAGTGATAAATTATCATGACTAAAAGTTTTTTTTTTTTTTGAATTAAAAGGCTGAATTAAAAGAATTCAAGGGAGGATAATCCTCCATTACAGCATCCTGGATACGCTCTGGAATAGTATTAAAACACACATAATCAGAAGTGACAATAATGCCTATCCGAGCTAAGCTATGGGCAACTTCATTCTCCTAACGAGGGATAGAGTTGACACAAACATTGTCAAAACTTTGTAAAAGCTGTCTAATATAAGCTATAATAGAGTCTTCCATTGACAGAGATGAAGAAGAGAGGACCAGCGCGGGAGTTTTGCTTGCGTTCATTTGAATGAGGGACACATTTTAGTTGGATTCTACACAAAATAGAATCCCTACCGAGGACCCCCAGCATTCTCTTCGTTATGGCTGCAATTACAGCACCCTTGAGGTCCTCGAACGACGGCGTCGACTCCGACGTGCGGACTCCCTGGGAACACCTAAGAATTAATATTAATGTTATCAGTATTTAATCACCCTGGCATAAAAGCACTTTGGGATTATGGTTTAACAGAGGTAGCACACATTTAAGCCGATTAGCCAAGCATTTTAATACCACTTTGTAGATGACATTACAAAGGCTGATAGGCCAGTAGTAGTCAGCAACCTTTAGAGGGCTTTTATCTTTGGAATAAGCATCATATGTGTCTAGTTTAGCAACCTTTCGTTATGAAACATTCCACCATGCTACCATCATTTGAAAAATTCTAATACTTCTTCACAATCTCAGCACACTCCTCGTCACGACGACACCATAAGGACTCGTGAACTCTTCTTTTCCCTTTAGTATCCAACATTTTATCACTATCCACCGTTCTATGATTAATAAATAAAGAATTATTCTTACTAAGTATTCACATGTGAAAAATTAAATTCTTTATTTCATTATATTTAAATAAAGAGTTGATATTCTATAAATAAAGATAGAATATTTTATTTTTCCATAAAATATAGTGTTATCTATTTCAATGGAATTAATAAAATTTCTAATTATCAAAGTAACTGACTTTCAATAGAAACACTAATGCGTTATAAGAAACTTATAAATACATTGAATTAAACCAAGTGAAAATAGAATTTAAGGTTAAACGTAATAACTCAATACTTTATTTTTCACAAATCTAACACTATTGCAAAATTATCTTAATCTTAGTAATTGTCATACTTGTTTTTACGAGTTTTATCTTTTTGACTTACTAAAAGACTAGTTCCGATTATATACTTCGAACTTCATTATCTTAGAAGATAAGATTTATGAATTGACAAAAATGCCCTTCATGATTTAGGCACTATGCATATAATGTCACATTGAGTATTTTCAAAGACTTGGATAATAAAAAACTAAGTACCAAGTATTCACTTTGTGAATTTGACTGTATTTATATGGGTAGTTACAAACACTATAATCAATTATTATTCATTAGACGAAAAATAGCAATTCAAAAATAAATGTATACTTGAAGAGTAATATGATAATTTCACCTCACTAGTTTGACATTACATCAGGGGTATACATGTAGGTATAGTATATTGGATTAGTACTTTAAATAATATTTATTGGATTTAAGTGTTATCTATTTGTAATTCTATATTATGTCTCAATTATATACATGTAATGTTTATGTTTTCTATTATACAAATATCTAAAAGTTTCCATAGCTAATATTGAGTAATAAAGAATTGTTCATATGAAGAGTTCACAAATAGAAGACTAAATTCTTTATTTCATTATATTTTAATAAAGAGTTCACGTTCTGTAAATAAAAATAGAATACTTTATTTTACCATAGAATGTAGTGTTGTCTATTTCAACGGGATTGATAAAGTTTTCATTCATCGAAGTGTCTGACTTCGAATAGAAATACTACTATGCTAGAAGAAAGTTATAAGTGCATTGAATTAGATCAAGTGGAAATCAAATTTGAGGTTAAGTATTGTAACTTAATATTCTATCTTTCACTAATCTAGCACTATTTTAAGATTACCTTAATCCTAGTGATTGTCGGACTTGCTTTCACGAGTTTTATCTTCTTGACTTACTAAAGGACTAATTCCGATTATATAGTTTGAACTCCGGTATCTTGAAAAATAAGATTTGTGAACTAACAAAAATATTCTTCATGATTCGGATACTATATATATAATATCATTTTGAGTTTTTTTAAGAACTTGGATAATAAAAAACTAAGTGCCAAGTATTCACTTTGTGAATTTGATTGCATTTATATGGGCAGTTACAAACACCATAATCAATTATTATCCATTAGATGAAAAAGAGCAATTCAAAGGTAAATATATACTAGAGGAGTAATACGATAATTTCACTTCACTAGTACGACATTGCATCGAGGGTATATATATAGGTATAATATATGCTAAATGGATCAAGTTAATTAAAGTATTAATTAGTTTCATAGAAAATATATGACATTTAGTCTAAGAGTGCAATATTGGTCCTATAGTAGAGTGCCATAATATTAATAGATAAGGCTTAGTTATAATTAAAATTTAATTATAATTGTAGGTAGTTTATCCATTGGAGCTTAGACTTTTTGGATCCATAAGTTCCCCTGTCTAGTTCACACTTAGCCTAATACAAATTGAATAATCAGTTGAGCCTAATAAGCACATTAGGGTTTACATCTCTCTAATACTTAAGAGAAAAACTCTCCTAAACCTCTGCAGAGTAGCACACGCCACCTATAGCACAATAATTATGCTTCACGTGTGACACAGAGAGAGAAAGAGAGAGTGAGAGAGTTGAGCTACCGCAGGAGCAAACCCAAGCTTGTTCATGGCCACTGAGGAAGAGATACCTATGGTCATAGACATGCAGTTAAGGTGAAGGGAGAGCATCTTTAAGATCTTCTGCTCATCTCTCATTAAGAATCAAAAAAGTGCCCATATACTAGATTATTCAACAGTCTCTGACGAGTAGACGAGAAGACTCAATGGTTGTAAAGTGCTTCTAAATTTTATATAAACTAAAATACATAAAATAATTTATATTAGATTAACAATTTTACGTTTTATTTTGTAAAATTTCAAGAAAAATTTTAAAATATTTATTTTTCTATATTATTGAATTATTTACAAAACAGTAGAAATTATTTACGGTAAAATCTATATTAGTCTTACCATCTCGTTTACCATCTCGTTTATGATTCCAAGTGAGCTTTGGCCTAGAGCAACCAAGGTCCAATAAGCCATATTCTTCTAGCTCACTTTGAAAACAAAACATGTCCGATCAGTGGTAGTGGGACCACCAGCTTTATCATTCCAACTCCAAATTTCATTGAAATCACCTCCCATAAGCCAAGGGAGATTATGGTGATTATTCAGCCTTCTCAAGAGTTCCCAGGTACACTTTCTCGCTGCTCTTTTCGATTCACGGTAAATCCCCGTAAATCTCCAAGTGATTCCATAAGTACCTTTTACAATCATATCAATATGATATCTGGGCTAATTCTTAATAATAAATGTTGACGGAAATTTTGTCAACAATGAATTGAAGAAATTGTAAGATGTGGTTTGTGTGTAAATGGTTAATCAATTAAAGTATGTAAAAGAGATAAGAATTTTATAGTAGTTCGGCCTCAAAAAAAATTAGCCTACATCTACTGTTGTTCACTATTTTCTAGAAGATTACAAGAGAGTGCAGAGTGTGTTTAGAAAATGAGTCCTTAAGATTTTTCCAAAAAGATCCCCTACAACAGCATTAATCTTCTCCTTATATAGGTGAAGGTAATTCCATGTTTTCCGATTATAAAAATAGGTAAGTGTATAATCTAAAAATACAATTTGAGTAACAATATAATTAGGTAATAACTTAAATGAAACGATTGGTCGATCTTGAAAAAGAATCTTTTGTTTCCCTTTCTTTGTAGATTACTCGTTTGACGAAGCCTGGTCTAATTTCCTCTTCATTCTGGTCGGACTTAACTTGTTCAGAGGAGGTCACACTTTATTCGGAGGGAGGTCGCATTCGACTTACTCGAAAGAAGTCGCACTTAACTTACTCATGCGACCTATCACGTCCATTTAGTTACTAACTTTCTCTTTTTGGCATTGACCATCATCTAGTTTTTAGACCGTACAACAATAAATAATCCTGCCAAAGAAAAATAAGAGATCCACTCTTCCCCCAACTATCCACATAAATCCATTTCTGAAACCCAATCGTCTTCTAATATCTTTCGCTCTTTTACCCCAAAGTTTTGACTCTTTAACTAATAGTCGTATCTTGCAAAGGGTTGAGGCCCGATATTGACCTTTTATAACTCATTATGTAAAATCTGGGCAAAAGGCCATTTGACCAAAATTAAAAAAAAAAAAAAAAGCAAAATTGGATTTTTTTTCTTCTCTCTCCCATCTGATCTCACTCTCAGTTTCTCCCTCGTTCTCTCTCACCCTCACCGTTTCTCTCTCTCTCTCTCTCTCTCTCTCTCTCTATTCTGCCCGTTCACTCTCTCCTCCATCACACCTGCCGTCGAGCCCAAACAATGCGTGCCGCCTAGTCGAGCTGACTGCCGGAGCTCCAAGGCGCCGGGCCACCATATTCCCGAGGGGGGACGCGAAGCTCCGCCGCATTCCTGAAGGGGGGATGCGAAACTCTGCCACTGCAATCGCTCGCCAGCGCGAATTCCAGCGATGAAAAGTCGCGAAACTGGTAGCATTTAAATCCTCTCGTCGTGGGCTTTTTCCAGGTATATACAACATAATCTCATTTTGCTCGGACTAAAAGTTGCTATTTTTGTATATTTTTTAGCTCAGGTTCAACTTTTGATCCGACCGTTAGATTTCATTTTTGTTGTCATTTTGGAATGTACTCAGAAAATGGTGAAGTTTGATATATATATTGACTATATTTGGTGATCAGTATGAAAAACCATATCTAACGGCTTAGATTTTGTCTCATTTTGTATGACACCGGTCCGGTATCGGTGCGGACCCGAACTGATCAAATCATATGTCTAATCTAGTTATTTTGGATACTAGGAGTTCAGTAAAAAAGTTTGTTTGTCGATTCAAAGCTCTGTTGAGGAATTGATTTTTCACAAGTGAGTGATCGAGAGCCTGGAATTGGTTCCCGACCCTCCGAGCGATCGTTCAACGATATCTTAAGGACCCATTGGGGTGATATCATTATTCTAGTGAGGTAGAGGTTCAATTACCAAGGTTTATACTTATTTTGATTTAAAATATGCATTATGACCTATTTCTTGGAAATATCGATTTTTATGGAATTCAATGGTTTGATTGGATATTTGATAAATTTGTGAACTGTTGAAATATATTGGATTGTTCTGGGATTAGTTGATATGAATTTTATGCAGGTTTAAAATTTTAGTTTTGACAAAATATAGCTGTTATACTGCCCGATTTTCTGTAAATCTTAGAATAATACCAAATGAGTATTAAAGCATAATTTCTTAAAATACTTGATGCATGATTATTACACACTCTATAATATATTGTACCTACTATAAGATTACGTACTTGAGTTCCATCTTAGTATCATGGTATTTAGATCGCTGGTGAGTTACTGCAGTGCTAGGTGAGAGACCTAGTCCCCTGCGCAGGATTTGCTGGGTACCTCTGTTACAAAGGTATTACAGGACCGTGATGGGAGGATGAGAGCTCATGTATATACTTGTACTTGGTTGATTTATGATATGTACAATAATGAACATGATTACTTATGATTTTGATTTCTTTGCAAACTTATTTTATAAATGGATTTTGGAAAGGTGCTAACCATGCGGGTTTGAAAAGTTACACTCATACTAAAAAGGGAAATTGAAATTCCTACTAAGCATGTGCATACTCACCCTCTTTCTTTCTCTTCTCAGGTGATTTACAGTGCGACTTATGCAACTCCGAAGTAGAGTAATCTATGAAGAAGTTTATCCTAGATTTATGGTTGGTAATTACTTAGATACTCATCTTGGACTTGTAATAATATTTAAGGCTTATAATTTGGATTTAGCCTATATTATCTATAATGCCTACTAGTGATGATGATATGATGTATATTAATTTTTTTATTACAATTATTAATAGTTTATGTCTAGTGGTGATCATAAACTATGAGAATTTAAAATTTAAACTATTTTTGTAATCTAGTTGTCGCCTTTTTATTATTTTTTAAAATAAATTATGAATTTTTACTTGTGAAATTCTTTTTCTGTCACTGACTTAGGGTTTGGGTTGTAACACATTAGGCTACATTGCTTGTCATAAAGAAATAACCCAAAAAAAAAAAAGAAATAGAATCGAAAGGAAATTTGAAAAATAAAAGAAATGAAATAAGAATTTTCTTTTGGTTTGTCTGTTTAACTAATCCAGAGGTTCCCTAAAAGGATATAAGTTCGAGTAGTTAGTTTCATTGGGCAATCTACACAAGAAAGCTCTAGCGTTGAAATGTGAAGTTGTCGAGCTTTCTCGAAATTATAGAGAGATGCCACTTTCTCCCCTTATAACCTTTAAAAAATTTCTCACCAAACAAAAAGGTCCCATAAAAAAGTTCTAAAAAGAAGGAAAAAAATGGTTTATTTTCTAATATACAAGGAAATTTTGTTTTCTTTTATTTTTGAGTTTAATGTCAAAATAAAAAAATGAAACGAAAAGAAACCACCAGTTTTAGCATTTTGAAAAAAAAAACACAATTTTTTTATTGATATTAAATAAAATGTTTTGTTTTATTTTTTTCTATTAATTTTTACTGTGTTTACATGTGTAATCAAAATTAGAGTTAAAATTTTAAAGGCCAATGTTTGTCACTTCTGAAATTAGAAATTAGAATTTAGAAAAATAAACTTTCTGTTGGAAAGCTATTATAATTTGATTGCTAAGATGTGATAGATCATTTATTGGTCTCATTAAATGGGTTGCCTTTTTGACACGTTTAATAAAATATTTTTGCAACAACTTCAAACTCAATTTTGATATCATATTCAAAATATTTGGTAATATTTGGTAGAGAAATATAAATAGAAGATTTTATTTGTCTATTAACGAAAATGTGTTATGTTTTTTTCAGCGAGAAATCTATTAAGTCATGGTTTTTTCTTTACTCATAATATTGGTTTTATTTTTGGGAGGCTTTTCTTTACTCATAATATTGGTTTTATTTTTGGGAGCAACTAGTGTAGGGCGACGCTTTTTCTTCCATATAGTGAGGGGTCAATTTGGGAGCTTAGGATTGTTTTTCAATGGTTTAGGTTGTGTCACGTTTACATATGTAATATGCACCTTATCACATGGTCTTATTAGATCCAATTAGGGATTAAAAAAAAAAGAAAAGAAAATGAATAAATATAAATTACGGGAAAAAAAAAGGCTTGAAGACTTCAATTGAAGGTTTGTTTGCCAAGTTTCTTCCATCTTCATTTTCATCCACGGCAATCGCATTCAACTTCAATTGGAAGAATGTTTCTTCAAGTTTCCGTTCTTCTCCGCCTTGGGTCTTTTTATTTACTTATTTTTCTTAAGAGAGATACGAAAAATTATATTAAATAATATAAAATATATTTCAACTATTTTTTTATTTTAAAGTGATACCATACTATTTAATAATACATAAATGAAATGCATTTCATATTATTTAATGAAAATTTTGGTGTAAAATTTTATTGTAAGTATTATTACTCAAACTTATTAATCGAGTTAGAAAATGAATTAAATCTATGTCTTAATTCAAGAGAGAGAAGAAAGCAGTGAGAGGATAAATTTCAATTCAAATAGGTGCAAAATCTGATTATGCATTTAATTGTTTTTTTTTTTTTTTCAATTTTGAGTTAACCTATTATAATGTCACATATTGGGGGAAATTGAAGGAGTGAATTAAGGAAAAAGGATGTATTTCGTTTAATAGAGATTTTCCTCTTTTTTTTCTTATGGGCTCTATCCATAACCTCTTTCATGTTTGAAGAAAACCAAAAATAAATAGATAAAAATTATTAAAAAAAAAAAACGCTACTGTTACTGGTGATGTATGATGATGGTGGGCATCAAATCTTGTTGCTGGGTATTTGATTTCCTTTGCTGTAAATGGAAATGTAATGCATATCTTTCAGAGTTCAATACCGACAACACCATCTCTTGGTGTTGAGATATGTATTGTGTTAAAATTAAAGATCAAATGCAAACTGGAAAAAATTGAGTTTTGGCTTTCTGCAATTGATTATTTTCATCTCTTGTTTTAGCTTTCGTTTTCTCCCATTGAACTTTGAACATTTATATTCTTGCGTTGAACTATAGATATTTGCTGAAAGCTCACTTCAAAAGGAAAATGAAATCGGATTATAACCAAGCCAAGGAACTCGACAGATCTCAAATGATTCAATTAATCTTTTTTTTTTTTTTTAAATCTTTTTTTTCCCTCCCATCGTACTCAATACCTCTGCCTCTTCCCCTACGTGCTTAGTCTTTAATCTTTTTCAAGACAAAGATATATTGTGATGATATACCCACAACACCATGAACAAGAGATGGAAATAATGTGTTGCCGCGTCTATCATGTTTCACTCCGGATTGGATTTCTTGATGGAAGAATCAAGCCTGTGAATTAGAATAAATTTTAGAAATATTATCATTTTTATATTCTGCATTTTAATATTTTGTTCAAATTATATCTTCTGTTTTGGCTATTATCAACATTGACCTTTAGATTTAAAATCTATTACAAATTTATACTTGATACTAATTTAGAGCAGTTAATTTATTAAGTTGCCGTTTAAAAAATTGAAAATAAACCATATAAAAATTGATTTGAGAATAAGTGTATTAAATCATCTTAGTAAATTAACTGTTCTAAATTAGTGACAGTATATAAATTTGTAACAAATATGAAATTTAAGGATCAATATTGATAATAATCAAAACAGAAGATATAAACTGAACAAAGTGTCAAAATACAGAGTATAAAAATAATAATTTCCTTAAATTTTATTTTAGGTATACTTTAAGTCTTTTTTGTTTTTTTTTTTTTTTTGAGAGAAGGTATGCTTTAAGTCTTATATCATGGTATTTATTTGTTAAGCACCAACTAATTTTAATAATATTGTTGTAGTGGACTATACACATGACATCCGAGATCGAATTGCGTGCCTATATGAGAAATGAAGAATTCAAATGAATAATATTATATGTTTCATGCATTTGTGATATGTACGTATTTTATGCATATTCATGACTATAAAATATATAAATCTCCAATGATGTTCTGAATAATTTTATGTGATTAAAGTATTTAAGTTACCAGTAACATATATGTTACACATATATAAATCATGTGTATTTTTTTAGTTTTATGTTTATATTTAGACAATATAAATAATTCATTTTAGTTGTTGTACACATGAGTTATAAGTCGTAGATATGTTCTTATATGATTAAAATAAGAATGTTTAATACATATTAAGTGATGTCAATGTCTCTGTTCAAATCTTGGTAGAGAGTGTATGTTATTTTTCTTTAAATTTGTAGTAAGTGGTGGTCATTAGTTAATCCCACTTTTTTAAAAATTAAAAGTGATGTCATTGTCTCCATACTTTAGTTATTTTACTGTATGAAAAATTGTATTTCTTGTTAATTATTATTTTTTGATAAAATAAGGAAACTATTGATTATTTTATCAAAAAAAATTTAATTAGGTTTATGAATATGTAAATAGGTCAGAAAAATAAAATAAAATTAGTAATTATTGAGGATTGTAGGGTTTCAACTTCCAAAAGGCCTATATAAACTAAACAAATCATACGTTGATAGTCCTAAAAAAGTAAATCAAAATTATTAAAGTCTTTCAAATGATTTCATCGATTAGTCAACATTTATGGTGATAATATTGATTTTGTTAGCTTTTACAGAATTTTCCTGAAGGTAATATTTTTGAATAATGAATAGATGTTAAACCAGAGTTTATTACAACTTAGATAAGGTTTTCTTGATAATTCTTTTTGCTCTTTATGAATATTTACTAGAAAGGTTAAGGTGTATGTTTGAAAACCCTAATTCCACTATGTTTGTAATCCTGATGTTGATGTTCTGAAATTTGACCAATTAAAGAATACAATTAAAGCATCTGATTTTAATGTGAATATTTTTGACGTGTTCTTATATTTATCTATTTTTTATATGCAAATTTTCATATTCAAATGAATTTTCTGTGATTTTATATTAAATTTGTTATATGTGTTATTCATTGCCTTTGAAAATTTGATAGATAAAGTTTAAAAAATACTTTCCATGTTCAATGGGTAAATGAATTTATCATCATATGAAATTTCATTGGAATTTTTTTAATGTTTTTATTATTGATTCTGGAAATTTTCATTGTCATATGTATTTTTGTCTAATTAATCTTCAATTTTCCCTTTGTATTATGTAGATGACTGAGAAACCTGACGAATTTAATTGTCTGAATTGTAATGTGATTAAACCTAATTTATATACCTTAATTGGATCTCAGTATTTTTATAGGACCTTATGTATATATGTTTTAAAAGTCTCAAAACAATTTGAGATATTCTGGTCTATGTTAACGTTTCTAAATTTGATTTAGATATATGTCTACTAGTTAAAATTTATAGCAAAATGTGCAACTATTAAAATTTTAAAAAACTCTTATCTAATAAATATTTTTCTTTTCCAATTATGTCCTTAATTAAGTTGTTCGGTATTTTACGTTTTTACTTTTCTGAAATTCTCTTGTTCGGTATTTTACGTTTTTATTTTTTCTAAAATTCTCTCGTTCTTCTTTCTCTTTTTTTTTTCTTTGCTTCGTTTTTCTTTTTCTCTCAGTTTTTTGTTGTTCAGCCATATATTTTCTAAATCATTCTTCTCGAATCTCTGGCAAAATCATGTTGTTTTCTGGCTTTGTTTGATTATTTTTCTTCTTCTTTAACGTTGTTTAGTTTGTTTTCGTCTTCTCCAATGTTGTATGGTTCTGCCTGTTCTTTTTCAGTATTTTCGCAATTTTGATCTTGATCTTCATTGTTCGAGTTCAATCTTGATTTTGATTTTATCTTGGTATGTATTATTTTCTTCATTTTGATTTGAGCAATTTGATGATGATTGTGGTTGTGTTTTTGTCTATTTTAATTGTATTTAGTTTTGGAGATTTTGATTTTATTGATATTCCGTATTAAAATTATTTTAAATTCTCGCATAATCTTGTTTTTTGTTAGATCTGAGTTCTATTTATAATTTCTTATGTGCTTTGGAATTATTTTTTGTAATTGGTAATGGTTAATTAATTTTTTTTTCATGTTACATGTATTTTTTATAGTAGTACATATAATTTGTATTATGGTATATAGTATTACTATTCTCTAATTTTTTATGATAAAGATATTCAGTAGTTTTTATGTTTGATTCATATATTTCTTATCTTAGTACATATGATTTTGGTCATGGTATACTGTATTCTTGCTTTGTAGGTATTTAGTTCATATATTCTATTATTTGTATATATGATTTTTGTCGTTGTATATATGTTTTCTTTAGTGGTATATGATATTTCTGTTGTCTTGTGTTTTGTTGACGAAAGATATTTAGTATTATCTTGTTTGGTTTATGTTCTCTAGATATTTGTTATGAATATTTTAAGTTCTATAGTTGAAATATGTCTTTGGTTCATTCTTATTCATATACTAATATATCTAGTGTGCATAATCACGTACCTAGTTTATATATATATATATATATTAAAAAAATGTAAAATGTATGTGTGTATATATATAAATATATTTATTGTAATTGAAAAACACTTAAAGCCCATCATTTAAATAAGCCCAACCAAGTAACCAAGCCCATTACAATTTATACTTATCAATTAACAATATATCATTTCTATTACCACCTACAAACAACACAAACACAATTTGTGTCTTTTGTATAGATATAACGAGTCGGAAAACCACACTTTTGCTACAAGTTATACATATAATTAAATATAAAATATTATAATAATAAATTTTTATTTGGCATATAATAGTTTTAGTTATATGTGAATGTTTGTTAGTATATAACATAAATTTGAAGTCCTTTCATTCTTTTTTTTTTATTTTATATAATTTACGCATATGTTTAAAATAATTACAATTTTCTTTTTCTTTATATATATTTTTTCTTAATTAAACAGGTACACGAATTTTTATTTTCTATTTTTTGTTATTAATGATGCTTTTATTTCTTTTTCATATATCAATAACTTTACATTTTACTTATGTACCTTACGTACATTTTAATTTTCGAATTTCTTTCCATTGCTGTATAACTGTTTTTTATTTCTATTTTTTTGAAAAAAATTCAATTATGCAAGGAAAGTATTAAGTATTCTTATTTTTTTTAAGTTTTTTTTTAAAATATATAAGTTTATCTATAATTAATATAATTAAAATTTAATTTCAAAATTTTATGCGTAGTGTATATGGCAAAAAACTTTTCTCCTCATCTAGTCATAATTATTCTAAAAGTCAATTTTTCATTATAATGTTCTAAATGTACTATGTTAATTGCTAACCCTTATGTTTTGTGTTTCTTTTATTTTTGAAAAAAGGATGTAAATGTATTTATCTTCTACGTAACAAAAATGTAATCTTAACATTTTATGCTTAATATATTAATTTGATAAAAGAATTTTAAAATAAACCTAATCACAGTTGGTAAATATATTCACTTTCTATACAGATTATTCTAACTAA
>JXTB01001160.1:0-19801 GCA_002914805.1 Parasponia andersonii
TAACTTCTTTTTTAATAATAATAATTTCCTTTTATTTTTAGTTTTACCCTTATTGAGATGAGCAACTTTTAGGTTGGTGTAAATTCATAGTAGCTTTGGATAAAAAAAATTAAAAGAGATTAACATGAAACAAAATATAAGAATGAGGACTTAAAAACTACAAATAAAATAATAGAGACTTAACTTAAAAAAAATAACAGAAACACTTTTTTTTCCTAACAAAACTAATATTAGGGGATTTCAAAGGGTTTTACTCTAAAAAATTGAGTTCATGGTTAATTTTACTAAATTATTCTGAGTTTAGAGATTTTGATCTAAAAAATTGAGTTTAAATTAATTTTATTTAATTATTTTAAGTTCAGAAAATTTTTATGTCAAAAAACATACTTTTAAAACTATTAAAATATTCATATTTTAATAGAGTTGTTGTGCCAAATAACAAGGTAAGAGCAACCAACACTAATTGCTAAGTAAAAGTTCTTGATTTTGATCATATCCTACATTGATAGCAGCACTAATTACTAAGTAAAAGTTCTTGATTTTGATCACATCTTAACTTTGTCGGTACATTGATAGTAGTGTACAACTTTACAAGTTGCCAATTACAAAGTTCTAGTTATAATTATGATCATAGTATGCCATAGCTATCATGGAGTCTAGAGATGTAAAGTGGGCCAGGTCGACTCGGCCCGGTCCACATTTGATAAGCTTATATGGATTTTATACCATGCCTAGGCCCGAGCCGCCTAAAATATGAGATGTGACAATCTAACCCATATCCTTATTAAAAGACCTGTCACGGCCCATAGGCCCAACTCACATTTTATGTTGGCCTAAGTTGGTCGTACCTCGATGGGCTATGCCTATACAAACTAAATATGGGCCACAATGTGAGGTCTAATTTCGTTATTATTCTATGCTTTAAAATATCAAATATGGGTCTAAAATTCATTCATATTCTTTTAAAATTTGAATAAATTGAAAATAAACAAAACTTAGTAAATAAATAACATTAAAAACATACAAATGAAAATATTTAACTAAGATTTTTTTAAAATTTTAATTAAGAAATATATTTAAAATTATATATAGAATGACTAAATGTGGACCGATAAAAATGTGGGCCTTTGACTAAGGCCTAACCCGACCTTACGAGCCGGTCTAAACCCGCATAATGTGGACTAGGGTTGAACCAAAAATGTGTTTTTCTTTGAAATGTGGGCCAACCCACAAAATCTGACCCACGTTAACACCTCTAATAGAGTCATGGTCCTTATGGATTTATCGTGATCACGTCCTAAAAATGGAATATGTAATTTAAAATATAATTATTTGTTTTGCTTTCCTAATTTGGAATAGATAATCTTAGTGGACCATCAAAGATTAGATTCACGTATTACCACACAAAATATTTCTCTCTCTCTCTCCCTTAAGTAATGTTCTTATGCTTTGGGCGTAAAAGTAGATTTGATTATCAACTTTTCTAATAAACCAATTATTAGTTTGTAATATAACATCCCTTCATCTCCAATATATAATGCTAGGATTTCGTAACCATTTCCCATGCACACCATAGCATTTCTCTCCCTAAGATCTCTATATATAGTTAGCTTTCTCTGAAAAATAAGTTAGCTAAGATGGAGTATAAATTTGAGAGCAAATGCTCCGCTGAAGGGCTCTATAACATCTTAAAGAACAAACCTTACCTCTACTCCACATTATGCCTTTGCTTTATAAAGGACTATCAGCTAATTGATGGTAACAGCTGGGACGTCGTGGGTTCGGTCAGAAAATGGATTCTTGATTTAGGTGAGTAAATTATATAGAATACAAATATATGAATATTGCTACTAATTTTCTGATAGTCAATAAATTACAGATGCTAGATAAGTAAGAACGGAAAAAAAGGAAAAACATTCCTCTAATTTTGCTAGGTAAGTAGTGAGACACGAGAATGGAAAGAAAGTAAAAGCATTCCTCTAATTTTCCATTTAGTGGTTGTATTGAGCATTTTTTTACAGAGAATTATCATCTTCAAAACATAGTTTTCACTCATCTTTATATAGTTTGGATAATGTTGTGAAACTAATAGTAATGAACCTAATTTGTTGTTTAAATTTATGACGTTACATATGGCACATCTGACTTCATTAGAGAGATAGTTGAAGCCATAGACGACAAAAACAAGTCAATCACTTGCAAAATGGTGGATGGAAATTATGCTAGACTATACAAAAATTTACAAATATACAATTCAAGTTACTGACAAGGCTGAAGGAGGTAGCTCAATGAATTACTATTGTAGAATATGAGAAGCAGAATGAGAATGTTTTACCCCTAATAAATACGCAGACATGGCGACCACTATTTACAAGAGTATTGAGGCACATCTTATCAGTGATGCATGAAACAATAAAGGAATAACCTTTTGTGGTTTTACTATGTATACTATATGATAAAATAAAGGCTAGGAAGATTTGATCATGCATAAGTACTTCCTAATATACAACGTGACTAGTGTTGTGTATTCTCCTGTATCCAGATTGAACTGTCCATAAGGTATTCAAGAGGTCAGAGAAATTACCAATGATAATTAATGAAGTTTTAATTGTGGAGAATCTTGAATTTTGATTATAAACTAATCTATAATTATAATTGACCATGCAGGGTTGTTTGGGCAATAATTAATTCTGACCTTTTTAAAGCATGTGTTGAAAAAGAAAAAAAAAAAGACAAAATATTATAAACCATTTATAAAATTAAGACTATTATTTTATGAAAATTTTAGATCAAAATTATACTCGTCTCAACTCGGTCAAAATTTTTTGATTATGTTAAAAAAGTCAAAATGAAGGAAGCCCGATAATAGAAGACAGACCGATCACGTTCAATTTTAGTTCTAACTTTACCATAAATCTAAATAAGTTAGTACTTAAGGTCTCATTTTTAAGAAGCTCCCCAAAATTTCCCTCCTCTATAGCAATTTCCTCTTTTTTTTTTTTTTGGAGAATTTGACTATTAATAATAGCTTATATTTTATTCCAAAAATCAAATATTTCATATTTATACATTTAATTATTATTTTTTGAAATATATACGTAACAATGATTCAAAAGAAAATTATTGATGACTTTCAAACTAAGAGATTTTAACGTATAGTCAAGTATCAAATTTTTTTTAAGGATTCATTTAAAAGAAAACTAATTTGTTCCTTTTTTTTTTTTTGAACCACAAATGCAAGATTTTCCTTTCTATATACTAAACTTTGTACCTTTTTTTTTAGCAAATTACATCCCTTTTCTTCTTCTTCTTTTTTTTTTTTCCTTATATTCATATAATATCTTCTCTTAATCTCTTCTATTTCTCAACCTCCTATCAAAACTACACACTATTGTGAAAGAGGGGAAGAAAAACGTAGATGAGATAAGTGAAAAAAACTATTGAAAAATAAAGACATTGAAAGGCTTTGATTTGAAGAATTTTTTTCTTTTTTTTTTTTTTTTTTTGCAGAAATTCCAAAGCTCCAAGGGTCTTTTTTTATGTCATTTACTCTAATTTTTATAGTAAACTTTTAGCCTTAAAAAGAAAAAAGAAACAAAAATAAAAATATAAACAATACTTCAGCCTCCCGCTACAAGTTCAAAAGGTGCAAACGAACGTACCAAATTATCCCAAGTAATCACGATATTTACGAGAATACCCTCTATGTATTCCCGCCTATTTATAATCATCTGGCTCTTCCCAAATTTCAATTTCGAGACTTCGCATTACGCTCAAAACACATCATGGCGCGAAGAAAGACCGCTTCTTCTGCACCGTCTCTCTCCCCATTCTCAATCGGTAAATCTCTAAACCCTAGTTCTTCATTTCAAACTCTCTAATGGCGCAACCAACGACGACCATCCTGTAAATCTCAAATCGATTTCTCCCATTTCATTTCGTGTTTTCGCAGGAAATTGCGAGGTTAGAGTGGAAGCAAGCAAATACAATTGCGAATCCAATGGAAACGATCTCCAAATCTCCATTTCCAGAAATGTCAAAATCAAAATCTCAGGTGCTGATTGAGTCTCTTTCTTGGCTATTAATGGAATTGAGGTTGGTTTCGATTTGTGTCGATTAGGCTTTTTGTGCGTTTCAGTCAGGGAAGACGCTAATGCGAAGAAGAACCACGAGGATGATACTGGGCAAGGTAGACTTAGAAAACCCCCTTTTTTTCCTTTTTTTTTTTTTTTTTTTTTTTTTTTTGGGTGGGTATAAGCATTTTGCGGTTTGAGTATGTGATATTTTGATTTGGGGTTTGTTTAGAAGAAAAGAAGGAGAGAGATGCATCTCATGGGGGCGAGTTCTCCTTTGTGCTTGTTAATCCTAAAGATTTTAATGACTCTGGCAGATCATATCTTCAGGTAATTTATATTTGTGGGCATTAAGAATGTTTATTTTTGGTTGGTACTGAAGACGACGAACTTATTTTCGGTTCATTTTAAATGGGTTTTCGCAGGAAGTGCTGAAGATGTACACGATGGAACTTCCCGAGATGAATTACGCTGCAAATACCGGAAAGCAATCAATGTTCTTGGAAAAATGCGTAATGAATGGGTAAAAGATGTTTTCTTTTTGTATGGGAGATTGATAGTGTTCCCTCTGCCTTAAAAATGTGAATCCGGATGATGCTTATGAATCATATGCTAACCATGTCTAGCTTTTACGACAGGAAATACTGTACGCTGCTTTTGAAATCTATGTCAGTAGGAGGTCTTGGAGAGGTAAGTTTACTATGCAGGTCTCTTGGTCATTTCTTCTGAGAGACTATTTCTTACCTTGTGCATTTAAGTGCATTTCATTTTTAAGTGACATAATTTTTCTCTTGCATTGTGATGATTTTTGTTGTTTGCTTCTGTCATTTGTTCCAGTGAATACATGTAGCTTAATGTGGTACCGTATAGAAATTAGTTGTAACAATTGTTTTCCTATCCCAAGCCCTCCCCAAAACAGGTTATAGCTGCAATTACTTATCAAATAGTTCCTGCTGACACGCAATATGCTGAGATTCCTCTTGCTGCTGTCGGTTCACCCTACCAACGAAAGGTCTTTGCAAGCTTCATTTCTTCCCTCAACAGCGTGCATTTTTTGTTTTTGTTTTTATTTTCTTGGTAATGATAATGCCTTTTTCTCATTGGCATCACAGTATATCTTGTTCATTTTCTGTACGAATGGTTTTGTGATATGGTCTATGAAAGTGTAATATTTAAATTAGAACTTTTAAATAGGCAGGATCCATGAACGGTGAAAGAGAGGGTGATGGGGATGTTTGTGCTTGTATGACAGTGAAATAAATATTTAAATTTTTTTTGCTGGTTTTTCTCTTTATCAATGAATTGGCTTATCAAATTCTGTGGTATCTTTGACTCCTTTCTTCTCTAGTTTTACTACTATAAAGATTTTCGAGTTCATTTTAAAAGTTTTCGTATTGGGATAACGGGCGAGTATTATTCATTTGCAGGGATTTGGACGTCTTTTGTTTGTGGAGTTAAGAAAGAGGCTTCAGAGTGTAGGTATCTGCTCAATATTGTGTTGGGGAGACAAGGAATCTGAAGGATTTTGGCATAAACAGGTGATTTAGGTTTACTTTCTAAACATTTTTTCATGGAGAATTTTTTCCAGAGAAGTCATCCTCTTCAACATGATCTCTCTATTTACCCTTTTTTTTCCTATCAATTTCTAGAAGAGTAAAGACATGGCTTTTAGTCCTAACCAGCAATTAAAACCCTCATTTATGTTCATGTTTTCCCTTATGTGCATGCAATCTTTCAAGTGATGTATTTTACTCAAGGTAGGTTTTAGATTTCACATAGCTCAATATTTCCCTTGATTTTGATTTTGTTTATTTATTTAGTTTTATATTTTAATAATTTGTAGTTCATTTGACGTTTGCAACTGTAGGGTTTTGTATCAGTTGCAGAGGTTGATTTCAAGGGTAGAGCTCGCAGGTTACCTATTAAAGCTGACATTCGCAAAGCATTATCCTTTCCTGGTGGCTCAACCCTCATGGTTTCGCATCTTAAGCAAGAAGTTTCTGCTCTTTCCGCAGACTCTTTGAAATTGACTTTTCCATTACAGCCAAATGGAAAACCATCTTCTGCTGCTACAGAGATTCCCACATTTGGAGTTCCAATGGAGGGTTCCAATACTCTGATCACACTAAAGCAAAATACTCCTAGAACTGATATTTCTCCACCTGAATTGCTGGTGAATGATGAGCTTCCAGGAGAAGATAAGAAGTTACAAGGTAGGTAAAATTCACTTTATGTTACCTAGAAGTTTCTTAGTGGTTTAATTTTACAGGAAATTACATAAACCCGGTTGGACACTAAGTGGAGATGAAGCCTTCTTTCATGCCCCGTGTGAATTGGATGTTCTTCCTGAGCATGAGGCTCATTATGAAGATACTCACAACAGCCAAACTTTTAGCATATGTTGAAAAGACTAATTAATTAGCACTCAATCACGTATTGTTTCAGTTACCCATATAGGCCTATGTGGACTTGGTGTCAATATATTTATCATTATTATAATTATCTTTTTTATATTTTTATGTGGCTTTTTGTTTTTTTAATATTTTTATGTATTAAAAATATTTTTATGTGGCTTTTTTTGTAAAGCTAATACTCGTTTGCAAGCAAGTCCGTATCTACGATTCTGCAGTCAAAGTCATTTTATGACTTGGTTCGATCTTGACAGCAGGTTCTCAGTGCCAAGATAAAATGCAAGGTTATACGGAGTCACTTCCTTTTTCTAGAAGAGAGCCGAACAAGGCGGTTTGTGTTAGGGAGATATTCAAGACTGGAGTTGATGCTAATGTTAAACACTGTTCTTGTTCCACACAAGGTTCAGGAGCAAAGAGGATTTGGGAAGCTTCATTATCTTCATTGAAGTCAAAGAAAGTAAAGGGCAGCCATTTAGCTGGCTGCCAATCGGAGCCTATCTGGGATTTGGTTTTAGAAAGTAGCAGAGATGGTTCTTCTTACCAAACATGCCCCTTGCCTGCTTCTGAAAATAAATCTTTGGAGGGATTTCCACCAATAAATTTTAGTAGTAGTTGCATGGAGAAGATTGCTGAAGGTTCTGCGCCGTGTAATACAACATCAGAAGCTTGTGTCAGGAAAGAAGTCAACTCACACAGGGAATGCTTTAAAATAATTTTGATGAATATTGCTGATGATAAAAAGAAAGCACACCTTGCAAAGGTACACCCAGCTTATTATTTCTTCTACCTAATATTGGTGAATACTTATTTGGGATGGTGTCCATGTCTGCTGGCATGAGCATTTCTTCTCTCGTGTTTTTATCTCATCAAGTTTTGTGTTGAAACTCCTTTTTGATTTAGGTAATTGCTGACCTTGGTGGTATCATTACATCTGATGGAAGAACAAGTACTCACGTTATCACTGGAAAAGTCAGAAAAACTTTAAATTTCTGCACTGCTCTCTGTTCAGGGTTAGTGGTCCTGTCCTACAAATGCTGTACTAGCTAAACTTGTATTTTTGTCTACCTAGCATTTCTTAACTCTGATATATGTTCTCGTAAATATTGCATCATAAATTTATTGAGTATATTTCGAGATTTCAACTAATTTGTCGTAGTGATATTATCGTAAACTGGACATAGCAGTGAAAGCTTCTCTTCTTCTCTTTTGTTTGAGAGTTTGAATGTTTAATATACTGGCTTTCCATTTTCTTTCCTAACTTAAAATCAGTGTTTTAACATGCGGGAACTCTTTATCAGCAAGCATAAAAGTCCTTTATGTATAGTTTCTTTTACTTTTCATATGTGGTTTTTTCTTAGTTCAGTTGGAATTTTTTCACCCAGGATCTTTTGATTAGTTGGAAATTTCCCTCAGGGTTTGACAGTATAATTTCATACTATTCTGCCAACTCAATTTTTGTGCACTATGGCAATCAAGGCTACATATTGATCTATTATTAGTTCTCACTATCTTACTTATGTTGAGGTTTCTGTCTATTCTGTTTGCTTTAACACGGCTTTGTCTAAATGACATAATTTGCCAATTATATTTCATAGTTGCTAACTTGAGTACATTGTGCTTTATTGCCGTTCAGAACTTGGATAGTCTCAACCTGTTGGTTAAAAGAAAGCTTCCGACAAGGCAAATTTATAGGTGAGTTGGGATTTAGGAGTTTTTTGTTTTCAAATGCTTGTTACTTTAGCACTAAAAAGCATCTTAACTTGCACAGATGAATTGCCTTACGTATTGAATGACGAAGATTATGTGCTTAAGTATAGAGCTGAATTGAGAAGTGCAGTTCTCAGAGCAAAAGAGAGTCCCGGAGGCTTGCTTAAAGGGTATGACGTATGCATGACCACTCATGTTGAACCATCAGCCAAGTGCCTATCCGCCATTGTCAGCTCCGCTGGTGCAAATGTATGTTCAAAATGTCATACTCAACCCTTAATTGCTTTAGCATGATTATGATTGGAATTGAAACATTTTTCTTTTAGTTGTCTAGAATTTTCACGTCACGCTCATAATGCATCATAACCAAGTGTGCAATTTTGAGCTAGTAAAACTTTGCTTAACCATATGGTGTATAACCCTTCTATTTCTGTCAGAAATTAACCTTTCATTTTTCTTTGGTTGTACTTTTCATCGAAAGATGGGCATTTCTAGTTATCTTGTCATCAAATGTTCTTGTTTTTCAACATCACTAATGTCTACCGGTAAAAAAGTGCACCATACTGGAGTTAAAGTTAATTATTGGAAACGTGGTCATGGATCTGTGCTAGCAATTTCGTGTTGATTATTTTGTGTAAGATAGATTTTATGTCTTGTGTAAGTGTAAGGAAAAAAAAAAAAAGGGGTTAAGGGAGGCCAATATTATTTAATTGGCTATCAACTCATTACTGATTTTTTTATGTTGAGTTTTTGCATCAAAATACAGGTTATTAATAGGTTGAGCCAAGTAAAAGAACCTTCAAAAACGATTTTTGTGGCATTCGAAGAAGACATGGAAGAGGCAATGTTAGCTGCCAAGATGGGGGTATGGACATTCAGCAGTGATTGGCTTATGAACTGTATCATGAGACAAGAGCTCGACTTGGAGGCTCCCCAGTTTGCCGAGTCCTTGTAAGCTCGACTTCTTGGATGATCATTAGATTAATGTAAATCTTTTACACGTATTAGTGCATACTATAAGTTTTTTTGTTTTTTTGTTTAAAGAAAGCGCTGCTATGTATAATTTAATTGAGGAATTTTTATTTTCTTCAATGAAAGAAGAATGCCAAAGTCTTGATGGCTAGTGCCTGGAAGGCATAGTATTCTCTTGGCATGTCACGAATTTCAAAAAGGACGGTAGTGCATGTTGTGTCTAAGTGGCAAATTTGTTTTGTTTGTTTGATTTATATATGTACGAGGATGGACTTTTGTATGTATATTGAATTCATAACTTCTTACTCTATATGCTAAACATAATTTCTTACAAGTCATTGATCTAATGTTTTTTGTATTTTAATTGGCCTCATCAATCATAATTGAGGCTAGCTAAATTGGTTTAGACTTCTTAGAATGTTTGTGAGTATAAAAAGAGGAAAAAGTTTGAATCACTCTAAACCGAGATTGTCTGTCTAATGTTCTAGTAATATTAAATCAATTAAGCTAATTCCAATTAATTTTTATTTTTTTTTAATCTTTTTGATTTGAGTTTGAATTGAAAGTCTGTGACATGCGAAAAAAATACAGTTTCAAAATTAGATACTTTGAAACTAGTTTTAGTTTGTGATTTTATTTTTTATAATCTTAATTTAGACTCTTAAATTGTGATATAAAAATCATGATTACAGATCAAAGTTGTGACAGAAAATATAGTTCAATTATCAAAACTAGATAGTTTGAAAATCTACAAGTTAATTTTTGATAAAAAAAAATTGTCTAATTTTTTATTTAAAAAAATTGTCAAAACTAAATAATTTGAAAATTTACGAGTCAATTTTTGATTTAAAAAAAAATGATTTGTTGACCCGAACTAACGGTTCCAAATTGGAAATGACATTATAATTTGGGGGCCAATTTATTGTTGCTATTTGCTTAAATCGTTCCTTTTTGGTTCTAACAAATTAAGAAAACTTTCAAATATTCTACAGTGACATACGCACTAAAACACAAATGTCCACGTACCTCCTCAATCATTAATCTACGAAACAGATCAACTGATTAATCCACCAACCATTTATTACAATACTTTTGCTGATTATTCTTTGATTTTTGTATCGAGGGAATTATTATACTGAACTATTTATTAAATAAAGGGATAATCTCACTTTTATATATATTTTAACATTTTGTTTAAATTGTATATTATATTTTGGTTATTATCAACCTGTATCTTAAATTTAAAATATGTTACAAATTTATATCTGATATCAATTTAAAATAATTAATTTACTAAGATTCCCATTTAAAACGTTAAAAATAAATTATATAAAAATTGATCTTAGAATAAATATATTAAATCATCTTGGTAAATTAACTACTCTAATTGGTGTCAGAATATAAATTTATAATAAATATTAAATCTAAGGATTAAGGTTGATAATAACTAAAACAAAAGATACAACCATAACAAAGTGTTAAAATACAAGATATAAAAATAATATTAACTTATAAATAAATGAATTTGAAGTTTGATTCAACAAAAAATTAAGTCGTGCACATGGTAATAGCGGCCAACGGATTTCTACTTTAAACTGATAATATAAATTTTTCATGTCCGTTTTACATTGAAATGAGACATCAAGTTATCGATATACATTCATTTAAAATTTTAATTCCTTCTTAATTTTTTTGAGTATTTTGAATTCTCTGCCTCTTTTTTCCCCTTTTTATTTATTCTTCTTTTAAGTTTTTAGACCCATTTCTCACCTTCAATTATTTTTTCTCCTTTGTTTCTTCTCTAGTATATTAATATTATTGGTGCAATTTTTCGTCCGAGTACCAACTTAGTGCATCTTGGATTCTGTGTTGGAAATAAATACCTTCACCATTGATATTGAGGTCAGATCGGACGTTGTAAAGAGCAAAACAAAGTAGTTTGACGTCGCAAACTAATGTGATGACACCGGTAGGGTACATGCTAAAAACTCTTCGACACTCAACTCAACGGTAGGTCATGATGGCTCATACGAAGAAATAGAAGAATGTCAAAGAAAAAAACGAATGTTTGTAAGGTTTAGAGTTTTGGGAGTGCGAGCGACGGCTTACTCAAATCATTAGGAAAGTGATACTTTTATAGAGATATGCTAGTGCGGGATAATTGACACTTGTCCTTATAGATTGGTAGCACACGCGGACACATTAGGCAATCACTTAGGAAGACAGACACTTATCCTTATAGGTTGATATTACGTTTAGATATGTTAGACCCCGAAAATGATGGTATATACAACGTTGCATATGCACGTGAGTGTTTATTGACACAATTATTTGTGCTCAGCTTAGAACTTGGGAGTGTATGCCGAGCCAAGCAAGTCATAGTAGTTTTCTTGTAGTAGATTTTTTTGTAGTTTAGTGGCTGCGTAAACAATCATCGATCTTTGTTGTTAGAAAATTATCTCTCTGTTGTTGGAAAATTATCTCCAACAAATATGATCAAATTAAGTAATAAATGAAAGGTTTTTTTTTTCAGCGAAATAAAAAATAATAACTTTTTATTAATTTCGATTTTATTTTATTGTTTCATTTTATAATACTTGTGTCAAAAAGCTTGTAAGTTGTAACGGTCAGCCAAAGTTTGAGGATAAGGTCATAAAGGAGTATAGAGTCGAGAGAAAAAGGAAGAAAAGGGAAAAGGGGTGGTGGAAGTGAAGCTGTTTACGTGGTTTGGAGCCACTCTCAGCTCGCTACTCCTCAAACCCTTCATTCTACTCCTGATGAAACTTCTTCTCTCTTTCTTCTTCTTCTTAGTTTCCTTGTGTTCATGTTAAGCATGGCTACAGAACCCGCTTTTGTGAGAAGAGCTAGTGCTTCAACCACACTGTTGACCTCAAAATGCAAAGCTTCCAAAAGAAAGGCTTGCTCTCGTATTCAACTTCCTCTATATTCCGCTGTTCGAGCTTCATATTCCACGGATGAAGACAAGAACAAGGTCTACAAACAACTGGGTCAGCTCTACTCTCTTTATTTTCTTAGAGGACAAATGGGGTTTGGGCCCAATTGAATACTTAGTAGGTTGATGCTAAAAATGGCGTTTTTTCATTGAGTCTGAAGCTTGACATGGTCAGTTGGAAGAGTTTTTGAGTTTTGCGTACATGGGTACCTGTCATCTGCTTGAGATTATGTCTCAGTGAACATCATTCTTTTTCGTGTTTATAAAAATGGAAATTCTACGCTGTTTATCCTCTTGTGTATAAGAACTTTCATGGGACTTGAAATTGTGTTTAATATGTTGTAGGATTATTTGCATTGAAAAGGAAGATTGAAGATGCAGTTCTACGAGCTGAAATGCTGGCCCCGGTGGCACTCGAACATGAAGAGGCAAGACGAAATAAACAGGAAGAAATGGTACGAGCCTATGACCTCTGGGACGATCCAGCTAAATCTGATGAGATTCTTGCCAAGTTTGCTGATAGTGCCAAAGTGGTTGATGCACTTAAGGATTTGACATATAAGGTGATAAGATGATGCATTTACCATTTTGTCATATTGATTAAGAATCAACACATATTGGATATTCCACTATTGAGGATTATATCATTGTCTACCTATTTGGAATTTGGAATTAACCATCAGTAAAAATTATAGTGTAGCCTGGATTGGGAATCGTTTTGTTTTTAACATGTTTGATTGCTGACACAGTCAAACTGAGGAGTTATACTGCACATTATCTTCTCTCTGAGTGAACTTTTGAGCATGGAAAACTACATTTGTAAAACAGCATGGAAAACTACATTTGTAAAACAATCTTAAGTCATTCATGTGGATGTGTGCATTCTGTTGGTTTTTCCTCAGGACAACCTTTAAAACTTGTCTATATGAGATGTTTCTCCAAACTTCTTTTCCCTTTTTCTCCTCCATAGATTGAATGGTGCTTTTTTAAATACTTTGTTTATCTCTTGCAGGTTGAAGAAGCAAAGCTAATAACGCAGTTGGCCGAGAAAGATGCTATCAACTATGGGCTTTTCAAGCAAGCATATAATGCATCTCTGGACGTGAGCAAGGTTTTGTATCAGTATGAGATGTCCAAGCTTCTTAAGAGGCCGTACGACATCGAGGGAGCATGTGTAGTTATTAAAGCTGGATCTGAAGGTCATTCTGAGGTTTGATAATCTTGTTTAACTGGTTTATCTCTTGAATATAAACATGGTTAGGGAGTATCACTTTCTGTATGTAGACAGTTGGAAAAACACATCTCTCTTTGGAGTTCCATGGTCCAACTTGGTATTATATTCCAATGAACTTCGAGGTGAAGTGCCACAAAAGTCGTTGACATAAAAAATTTATGCATGTTATAATAGTTTGCCATAAAAATTTCATAACTTGGTGAATCTCTCTACTCTCTTTGTTTTTCCTCTCTTTCATTCTCTGAGTTCATTTATTAAATTCCATGTCCAGATATGGGCAAGTCAACTCTTAAGAATGTATACGAATTGGGCGAAGAAGCAAGGGCAAAACGGGAGAGTTGTTGAGAAGCGTTCTTCTGTAAATGGTGGTATTATGTCAGCAACTATAGAGTTTGAATTTAAGTTTGCTTATGGCTATCTTTCAGGAGAGAGAGGCGTTCACTTCATGATTAGAGGTCCTCAGGTTGGATCTACTCTGTATGAGGTACAACTTTGCTTTTTGTTCTTAGTCTCTGACCAAATCCTTTTAGATTGTTTAATTATTTGTATATGATTTCTGCTACTGTAGCTCCTAGCATTAATTTCCACGACTAATTTGATAGAATATTTCTGCTGTTTTTTATCAGGTGTAGTTATTCTGCCAAAAGCAAAAAAACATAAATCCTTACTTTTCCGGTTCTTAATCATAGGAAGACTTTGTCTGGGCCTTCGGTCATTTTTCACCTTCGAATTACTGATTCATTGCTGTCTCTTCTGTTATTATTATTATTTTTTAAAATAATTGATTAATATACTTGTGCTTTTTGTCAGTTTAAGGAACATAGAATCGTCTGGGTCCATAGACCTTTATATGAAGTGATACTTCAAGAATTTAATTAACTCCCCTGTGTCATAGTCCTATTTTATGTTGCACTCCAGTGGTTCGGAAAGTGTTACTTTGCCTACCTGTTCATTCCGGTAGTAAACAAATATACTCGGGTTCTCTTCCAAATTTCAAATAAAATGACTGAAAAAAAATAAAAAAAGAAATACCCCATGTTCTTGTCATGTCTCAGATCTCTGTTGAAAGTGTTTACTGCTAAAAAGAATAAGAAGATTCTAACAATATGGACCAAAAACTTTCATAGCTTGACGTATCATGCAGAGTAGCTCAGCAAGTGTGGATGTTATTCCTCTGTTTCTAGAAAATGCTTCCGACCTACAAATTGATAATGGAGATTTGAAAATTGCACCTCCCACCTTGCTTGAGGAAGAGCAGAGTGGAACTAGACCGTCAGTTTGCATTCAACATATTCCTACTGGCATAAGTGTCCAATCTGCAGGTTATTTAACTTTAATTCTTTCTATTCTTTTAGTTTCGAATATGATCTGTTCATACAATGACCAAGAGTTTACACATGCAAGACCTCAGGAGCTAGTTGCTCGGTCAGGTTACTAGCCGTCTAGTGAATAACCATGAGTTTCATGCTTCCTAAAGATTGTAGGATCTGGCAATTCCTCAAGTTTCAAACTTGAACTCGCTAAGTGGGTTTATAATTTTCAGGATACATATAGCAGAAAAGCACATAGTGAAAAAAGAGTTCAAACGCATGACAACTATACTTCAGAATCTGCAATGTCACTTCTTTCTCTTGTGTTCCTCAACTTAGTCCTTCATTTTGCAGGAGAAAGAAGTCAATTTGGCAATAGGATCAAAGCCCTTAATCGCTTGACAGCCAAGCTTCTTGTGATTGCATGGGAACAAGGAGTTTCCACTGTAAGTGACATCAATAGAGAGGCCATTGTTGACGTGTGGCAGAAAGAGACTCGGAAGTACAAGTCTCATCCCCACAAGCTAGTTGAGGATCTAAAAACTGGTATCCAACTTCCTGGTCTAAATTCTGTATTAGATGGAAATCTTGAACCTCTTCTTGGAGCTCATATTAATACAAGAAATTCGAGTGATATGTTTTAGCTTGCACGTTTCTTTTGTCTTTATGCTTGCATGAAACTGCACCAGTTTTTGTTAGAAAATCCAAAAATCAAAATGAACATCTCGATTTTGCCAATATACACTGACAACCATGATCAATGAAAGGCGCTGATTCTGTTGCCGTCAAGGATGTAACAGAAAATTGAATTCGCTCATGGTAAAGTTGTTCAAACAAAGTTCTGACTGTTATATTGTACCAATGTTTAAGATTTTTTTTCTAGCGCTCAGTTCACTTCCAACATAGTCTAATTTAACCCCCACTAAATTCAAAGTTCCACTTTAGTCACTCCCATTCATGGAAAAGAATACAAAATGCAGTAAGTAAACCAACTGGAATGAAATTGCAGTCATGTTTATCTTGAGGGCTTTGGAACTAGGATATTTCTGGGAGAAAACATTGCGAGGGAAAGACAAGGGTAATGAAGGAGGAAAATATTATCCTCAAATTGTATAAAATTTTCTTTTCAAACGTTTATCTTTTTTGATGTTTGGTGAAAGTTCTAAATACTTCAAAGTTATGTTAATTTTAACTTCTTCCTTTTTTTTTTCTTTTTTTTTTTTTTTAAAAAAAATCTCTTGAATTTCTTTTCTTTTTCTTTAATTTTATTTTACTTTCCTTTTCTCTAAAAATCTGGGTTCTAAACAAGGATTATAAAGAAAATCTTATACTTTCTTTATCAGTCACTTTGGCAGTAAAATCAATACATGAAATTTGACAATTTGTAGGTAGTGGGTGTCCACCCAAGTTATAACTACATAACTTGCTTAGTTACATTTTTTAACTTTCAATTTTCAAAAGGAAAAAGAAATAGTGGAGATTTTCTTCAACTAACACAATAATTAATAAGTTCACAATTGATTTCGTCTTTTAAAACCAAAAAGAGGTAACAGCACCAACAATTATAAAATACTATATTATAGTATAGTATTGTTTACCAAACGTTTACTTAAAAAAAAATGTTTACGTACCCTACGTCTGTTGTAGACTTGTAGTCTTCATGAAAAATGAAGAATGTTTGTTTTCCCCCTGGGAAACAAAATTTATAGGACACAGGTCAAAAATGATTGGTGGCCGGCACCTCCCAAACAACAAAAGTACCCGATTTTCTTTTATGAAACAACCCATTTTGCAACTGAATGAGAAGTGTTATTCATCTTCCTAAGAATCCAAAACACATTACAAGTATAAGATACTATTAGGGAAATAACATTAAAAGAAATATGAGTAAGGTGCCAAGCCGGTGATTTGCGATCTTCTATCGCTAAGACATTTCTTTAGAGTCAGAGAATAAGTGTGCGCTATACCAATTCCTTCCTACACAGTGCAGTAAGCCTACTTCGAGAGCTTGAAATTCAGCTTCAAGTGAGCTATTTGCTGAAAATAAAGACGTTGCAAGTAGTAGAATCTGATCAACAATATCTATCGCATATTCCCCATTTTTGAAGTTTGCAACTCTGACCTATCTAAGAGACCGTGGTAAATGCCATAGGGGCCCAGGATTCTATGTAGCATGGTGAGCTATGTCATTAATAGACGTAGTTTGGACTTGGTGGTATTCCTTCACAACTGCATTCACTATCGTGAGAATAATAGTTAGGAATACCTAAGAGCTTTTATGGAACTTTGCATCCCTAACATGCCAGATTTTTTCACAAACTACCACAGTGAAGGTTATAAATTCTTCTTTCAGTTACTTCTTACAATTGCTGAGATAGTGGGGACTGAAAATACATTTCACTACTTTTGTCCCATTTGTCAAAGACACTTGGTCCATGCGTAGATTCCATTTGCTACCAAACTAGATAGACTTGGCAAAAGGGCATTGAGTAAATAAATGGGCAATTATATTCTTAAAAGATGAACATAATACACTTTCATCATTAGGTCTCCCAAAGATACTCCTAAGTCTCTCACTTGTATAGTGGGAATCTATCCTCCAAAGTAGTAGCTTTAGGTGCTTATGTAACTTGTTTGATCACATAGTCCTTCAAATCGACTGGAAGTCTGTGAATCTATATTGATTTAATCTCCTATAAGTATTTTTAATTGTAAAATCATCATTCTTTGTATCCTTCTAAATAAGAAGGTCTGATTGGTTATTAGGGATGAATAGGATCTTCATACACTTATCAACGCAAAGTGGCCTGAACCAAGTTGTGAGTTTGTTTCTATCCCAATCATGTCTATCATCTATTAGAAGCTCTCGTATCTTAATGTTGTCTACTCTTTGAAGGGGATTGAAAGCCATTAGTATCATCAAAATCCATCCAAGAGACCTAGGGTGCATTCTAGATGTCTGCAGTATCTCCCTTGCCCACAAGTAAACAATCTTATTACGTATAAACTCTTTAGTGACCCATATACCTTTGGCTACCAGTGATGCTCTTCTTGGTAGTTCAAAGTTCCAGACACTCCCAAGTTTATAATATTTTCTTTTGAGTATGGTTGCCCAAAGTAAGGTTGAGCCAAAGGCCAACAACCACCCTAATTTGGACAAAAGGGTAAAATTAATATCAGAAAACTATCTAAAACCAAGACCACAACTCACTTTTGATTGGCAGATTAAGTCCCACGAAGTTAGAGTAAGGAAGTGTTATTTGTCTAAACCACCAATCCACCAAAAACACCTTATCGCCTTATCCAAATCCTCACAAATGGCTTTAGGAAGTAAGAAGGTAGACATAGAGTATATTGGGATACTTTGCACTACACTTTTGATGAGGTTGTCCTACCTGCGTGATAGAAGCTTGTTATGCCACCCTTCCAATCTAGCATAAACTTTAGCTTTTAAGTATCTGAAGTTCTTGGTGCAGTTGTCTGTTAATAATAGAGGATTACTAAGGAATGTCTCAGTCCTTGTCATCACTTTAAAATCCAAAAGATTGGTAATATCTACTCTGATGGCTTCATCCATATTCTTTGAAAAGAGAATAAAAGATTTTTGTGCATTTAGCTTCTGTCATAACTAGGCCAAATAATGATTTAGACAAGATACAATTCAGTTCACATGCTGAAGATTAACATTGCAGAAAAAAAAAGTGTCATCAACGTACATCAAGTGTGAGATTGGAGGGCAATTTCAGCCTACTCGAACTCCTGAGATTTGACCATTTCTTTCTTCTCTAAGAATAAGTCTAAATAGTACCTCACTGCATAGTATAAACGAGTATGGTGAAAGCAGATTACCTTGTCAAAAACTGCACCTTGAGAGGGGGCTTCCATTAAGCAACAAAGAGAAAGAAACCGTCTTAACACACATCAACGTCAAATTCCTGAAATGGTCATCAAACCCAAAGGCTTGCAATACCCTATCAAGAAAAGACCACTAATCATATCATAAGCTTTTGACATATCCAATTTTAACCCCACCACACCCATTTTGCCTGATCTCGTTCTCATGGAGTGGATTATCTCTTGGGCTAGAACTGAATTCTCCATAATCCATCTTCCAAGTACAAAGGCAGATTGGAAAGGGGAATCAAACTGCTCAATACCCCGTGTATCCGATTGGCTAAAATCTTGGAAGTCACTTTATAAGTTACATTACAAAGATTGACAGGTCTGAGATCATTGAAACTCTTAGCATCTGACCTCTTCAATATAAAGATGATGAAAGTCCAATTTATACTCCAGGCAAATTTGCCTGTCAGGAAAAGCTCTTGAACAAAGTGTATTACATCCGTACCAACAATATCTCGTAATCCTTGTAAAATTTTGCTGGCAGTCCATAATAGTGTTAGATAAGGTAATCTAAACCATCTTATTAAATTCATTTTGCATATGTTCACGGGAGAGTAAAATAAAAATGAAAATGAAATGAAATTAAGTAAAATAAAATAAAGTATATGTTTTAGTGGTCCCAATGGCTTACATCATATGGCAGATTCTTTTAATTAAAAAATGGAATTAAGCTCAGGAATATTCTGCTTTGTTTTGGAGGGAAAGCATGGATCAAGACAAAGATTTATGGACATACAAAATTTAATCTATACTTTAGAACAACAAAACACGAATTCCATCTATAAATATCTTGGTCTTCCTCTTTGTGCAGCTCAAAAGATTAAAAAATAAAGCAAAACATTATGGCATTTTAGGTCAACAGTCAACATACTTTAAATTTTGAAAAATTATTGTTATTTTTTTTTTTTTTTATATTTTAAACTAATCTTTGAGCATCTGACTAGGATTCTAACATGACAGATTTCAATCCTTACTGATTTTATTTTATTTTTTTAAAAGGAAAAACGCCAAAAACATTACAACATTATAGGGAGCTACACATACATAGGAGTCATTCACTGTCACCATGTATTCCATGACAGAATCAAAACGGTAGCGTTTTGGTAGGAATAGATCCAGGGGAGGAGGTATGGTAGAGGGGTAGGTGGTGTTGTGACAATCAAGCAACTAAATTGTTAGTCAAATGGCCCCAATTTGCTTATATCCGAAGGAAAAACAATACAATGATGACGTTTTGT
>JXTB01001163.1:0-12874 GCA_002914805.1 Parasponia andersonii
AAGAAGAAGAAGATGATTAATTGTAGGAAGAATATCGTGAGCAGGAAGATTTGCCGGATCGTTCCAAATTCCATTCCCTTGCCAGGAACTTCTCTCAAAAAAAAAACTAGTAATAAATTAATAAAACCGAAACGACATCAACTGGAACAAGTATCAAACTCAAAACGACAATAACCTCGGTAAACGACACAAATACCATCAAAACGACATATCATCATACTCAAAGCAAACATCAATTGGAAAGCAGACAATGACTTTTGAAGCCTAAAATTCTTCAAAAAGAAAAAGTTAAGCGGATAAAATTGATTTTAGATTAAAAAGTTTGTGAAACGAGTCAAGTTCGGGTCAACTCGCTTATAAATATATATATAATTAAATTATAAAAATATTTTTTATTTAATTTATTGATGACTATTATTATTGATATATTTAATTTGTATAATGTAAGTGTTTAAGATTATAAATTATAAATTATATTTATAAATTGTTCCTAATTTATTTATTTCAAAATGAGATAATAATAGACTTA
Source organism: Parasponia andersonii (assembly GCA_002914805.1). Taxonomy (NCBI): domain Eukaryota; kingdom Viridiplantae; phylum Streptophyta; class Magnoliopsida; order Rosales; family Cannabaceae; genus Trema; species Trema andersonii. The sequence goes on from JXTB01001163.1 coordinate 530, forward strand.
GAAAAAGAAAATATAAGTAGAAAAATACGGGTCATAGTGGATTGGTGGGTCAAAAACGGGTTAATGGATCAAAATTAGGTTGTGGGTTGGGTGTTATTCATCAAAGTGGGTTGTGCGAGTCGGGTTCGAGTCAACCTATTTTAAGTGCGAGTCAGATTAGTGTTGTTATTTTTCTGACATGACGGGTCACGGATCGGGTTCAAGTTGACATAATTTGTATTTATATTAGACTTCAACTCGATACGAACCCGACCTACCAATAGAATTGCCACCCCTAGCCTTAAATTAATGTTATGGCCAGTTATGCTCTGATGAGGAGTGAGAACTCTTCTTCATCAGTCTGAGACGGTTTCTCAACTAGAACACGAACCCTACTTTCTCTTGAGTGGGTCGTACACTTCATCCACAGATCTAGCTCCTTCTTATCTGGGGACTAGACTAGTATGCTCTGGTAAGGGTTGAGAACTCTTTTTCATCAGTCTGAGAAAGTCTTTCGAACAGAACACGGACTCCATTTTCTCTTGAATGAGTCATACACTTCATCCATAAAATCTAGCTCCCTTTTTTTTAGGGACTGGACTGGTATATTCTGGTGAAGGGCGAGAACTCTTCTTCATCAGTTTGAGACGGTTTCTCGACTAGAACACATACCCCACTTTCTCTTGAGTAGGTCATACACTTCATCTGCAGATCTAGCTCCCTCTTATTTAGGGATTGGATTGGTAGGATGCCCACCTTTTTTCGAGGTGGGCCAATATAGGAACTGTAAGAAAATAGTAACATACATGTATATGCAATATATAAGGTTACAAACGTTTATAACAAAATTTCTAAAAAATAATGTTATCAGAATTATTATGCTCCAATCTTGAATAGAATTTTGGCAGCACTTCTAAACAATTATTCATGTAAAACAAAAAATTGTTAAAAACTGAGGCCTACATTCCACACAAAATCCTTAACATTTATTCTCGCCCTCTACCAGAATGCTTAAGATTTTTGCAAGTGACAGTTTCCTAGGATATAACGATCAAGAACAGTAAGTGAAATACTAACACCTTGCTGTACGAACTAGATAGTTACGAACTCCAACACACAAAGAGATCTAGCTACGAAATTTTTTAAACACTCGAAGAACTTTAACTAGTAAACTCAAGAACTCAAGGACACTTGAAAAAACTAGAGAAATTGAGAGAGGACGGTAGAGAGAAATCAGAAAGAAATGCTTCTGATTTGGTATATGGAATGAGGAGGGGAAGCTCTTCTTTTATAGCCATTTGGAGTAGAAGATTACACACTATTCTTTCAATTAGAATAAATCCATTAAAGCCAAACCTGACTGTTACATGACCAAAAAAAAAATGACTAACACTAATGCTTAGCAAATTAGGAGATTTCTATTACCTCTTCCATGGCTATTACAAAGCCCAAAAAAGTCTAGCATAGTCATAAATCCTTGCAGTCAGGTTGGTAGTTTCAAAATGAAGAAGGCATGGTTTGGTACATGTAATTGACCATTGAATTAAAGTAGAGTTGAAAAAAAAAATATTGGCCATAGCAAAAGATTAGGCTTACAAAGTTCCAAGTTTTGGCCTGGTATTCGTGTCCGTAAGTGCGGACATAGACGAGCCTATGTGAATTCAGGCCCAAGCTCGATGATTTTCACCCCACTTGCACGCGTCTGAGAGAGCATTTATGGTAGTTATTCGTACCACCATAATAAAATAAGGTTATATATAAACTTCTAGGAACAAACTTTTCCCACCAATATGGGATTTTTGTTTATTTCCTTTCATTTTCTAATTCCAATGATGCACTTTTGAGCAACAATTTTTTATTCATCCGTGTACTATTTTAAGTATGTGAATATATGAAATATCCTTGCGGAGGAGAACGAGAATTCATGAAGATTTTTCATCAATAAGATTTGGGTTCTACTCAATTTTTAGCTTCAAAATAGTTCATGAAAATGAGTTTTATAACAAATTTAGTCTTTATAATTCACTTGGCCTTCCAAACCCAAGTCAATCCCAAATTATTTTCTTAATCCATTTTCTAACAATCTTCCACATGAATGAAAATTGTAAAATGAGAGACTATAAACTTTAGACTAAGTGATAGAGTTCTATGAACAAATCTTGCATAGGAAAGATAGGTATTACCCTTTGAACCTTCCTTTGTGAAAGTCTATTTACTTTACTGACTAAATAGTAGACACGATGTCTTTGAACTATTATATCGTTTATGTAAATGATGATATGCTTCACACATGAATCTTTCTTAACATATCCAGTTTTTATGATTATATTCATTTTGGCCTTGAATATCTGTCTGGTTGTGCAAGAGTTTTTAAGGAATTAAGTCCTTATAGTTCCTCTTTAAAATGGCACCACTGGAATGAGCATGAAGATAATACCCTCATAGAAGGATAACCCCCACAGTGATCTAACTAAGTCTTTACAATTAGGTTGTCCCTTTGAACCTAGATCTTGGGATCTCCAGTCAATAAGATTGGGTTTCCATTGTATAGATTTTTACTTCATTGGCTTTAGTCCCATTCTTCTCGATGATTTGTCAACTAATTCCCTATTTAACCTTTTATTTAGCGAATCTGCTAAGTTATCCTTAGACTTTACATAGTCTATAGAAATAACTCCTATTGAGAGTAGTTGTCTAATGGTATTATGCCTACGATGTATATATCTAGATTTACTATTATACATGTTATTTGGTACCCTTCCAATAGCTAATTGACTATCACAATATATAAATATTGGCAGCATAAGCTTAGGCCAATTTGAAATATCTTCTAAAAAATGGCGTAGCCATTCAACCTTTTCTCTACATTTATTAAGAGCTATAAACTTAGATTACATCATAGATCGGGCTATAATCGTTTGCTTTGAAGATTTCTATGATACAACTACTCTAGCTAGTGTGAACATATACCTACTAGTAGACTTTGAGTCTTTTATATCAAATATATATTTTGCATCACTATATCCTTCTAAAATTACAGGATATTTGTTATAGCGTAGTCCATAATTACGAGTATATTGTAAGTACTTAAGTACTTTTACAATTCCTTTCCAATACTTAGCACTTGGGTTACTCGTATATCTACTCAGTCTGCTAATTGTGTAAGCTATATCTGACCTTGAACAATTCATCAGGTACATAAGACTACCAATCACTCTAGAGTATTCTACTTGAAAAATACTCTTATCTTTATTCTTATAAAGGTGTTGACTCATGTCTATTAGTGTTCTGGACACTCCAGAATCATCTTTGATGAATTTCTCCAAAATTTTGTCGATATAGTACGACTGATAGAGTTTAAGTCTATCAGATGTCCTTGTAATTTTAATTCCCAAAACTACATCAGCTAGACCCATATCTTTCATATCAAATTTAGAGTTCAACATATTTTTAGTAGATTTGACCATCTTGTCATTACTACCAATAATGAGCATGTCATCAACATAAAGATACAAAATGATGTAACCATTTTCAATGTTTTTGACATAGACATGTTTGTCACACTTATTGATTTTAAAACCATTAGTAAGCATTACCCTGTCAAACTTTTTATGCCATTGCTTTGGTACTTACTTCAAGCCATATAGAGACTTGATCGGTTTAAAAATTTTCTTTTCTTGTCCAAGAGCAACAAAATCTTCAGGTTGTTCCATATAGATTTCTTCATCTAGATCTCTATTAAGAAAGACTGTTTTTATATCCATTTGGTGTACTTCAAAATTCTGTAGAGTGGCAATCGTAAGTATCATCCTTATGGAATTTATTCTCATCATAGGAGAATAAGTATCAAAATAATCTAGGCCTTCTTTTTGCTTATAACATTTGATAACCAATCTAATCTTATATTTATCAATTGTTCCATATGCTTTTATTTTCCTTTTGAGAATCTATTTTGAACTAAGTGACTTGCATCCTAGAAGAAGATCCACTAGTTCCCATATATGGTTTTGCATGATGGAATCAATTTTGCTCTTAATTGCCTCTTTATACAGAGGTCCTTTAGCAGAGCTCACAGTTTCTTGAAAGTTTTGAGGTTCACTTTCCAATATGTAAACTAAGAAATCCAGACCAAAAGATTTCTTAGTTCTCGCTCTTTTACTACATCTAGACTCATTTTCAACGACTTATTCTTGGTTCTGACTATCCTCAGTGATAGCTTCATAAGTTTGTTTAGATGTATTAGGTTCTTCCTTGGATTTATATGGAAATTCATGTTCAATGAATGATGTATTTCTCGATTCCATTATTGTGTTTTTTTGTATATCTGGGATTTATGATTTATACACAAGAAACCGATAAGCATTATTATTATATTTATTACTAATGAAAATACAATCTACTATTTTTAGTCCTATTTTCACCTTTTTAGGTGTTGGTACTGATACCTTAGCAAGATATCCCCATACTCTTAAGTATTTGTAGGAAGACTTTTTGCCTTTCCACAATTCATAAGGTATCTTTTCTTCTTTTTTGTAGGGTATCTTATTTAAAAAATAATTAGCTGTTAAAACAACTTCCCCCCACATGTTCTGAGGTAACTCAGAACTTAACAACAATGCAGTCATTATTTTTTTCAAGGTACGATTTTTCTTCTCAGCAAAACTATTAGACTGAGGCGAATTAGGCGGAGTAATTTCATGTATTATTCTATGTTATGTACATAATTCATCAAAAGGTGAATCATACTCTCCACCACGGTTACTTCTAATCATCTTAATCTTCTTATTAAGTTGATTTTCAACCTCATTCTTATAGAGAATAAACTTCTCTATTGCTTCATTCTTGGATTTTAGCAAATACACATAACAATATTTTGTGCTATTATCGACAAAAGTAGTAAAATACTTATTGCCTCCCCTTGATTGTACAAATTTTAAATCATAAAATGTCACTATAAATTAAATCAAAGGGTTTAGTATTTCTTTCAATAGTTTGAAAGGATGACCTTGTCAATTTTGCCTCAACATAAATTTGACACTTACGTTTTGTATCAATTTGGAAAGTAGGAATATGATTTAAGTTAATTAATCTACGTATAGTATCATAATTAACATGTTCTAGTATACCATGCCATAAAGTAGAAGACTCATTTAAATAAGCAGAAGAACTAGCTTTATTGATATTGGTTTTTACAGTCATTACATTGAGTTTGAACATACCCCCACGTTTATACCCTTTTCCCACAAAAGACCGTTCTTGGTCAATACAAATTTATCTAACTCAAAAATCACACGAAATTCATGCTTATTCAGAAATAAACTTGGCACTAGGTACTTGTGGATATCCGGTACATACATTATATTGTTCAGAGTCAATTTCTTCTTAGAGATTATCTTTAGCACCACTTTGCCCAGATCTTGTACTTTAGATATGGCTGAATTACTCATGAAGAGCTTCTCCCCATTCTTTACCAATTCAAAGGTTATGAACATGCCCTTGTCAGAACAAACATGTCTTGAAGCTCCAGTGTCAATCAACTATTCCCTTAGATTGGACCAAACAAGGTTCACTTTAGAAACGACTGTAGACAGATTTATGTCTTCTATATCTTTTGTGATGCTATCCATCACAGTGGTTTCATTCTTTTTCTTCTTCAGAAGTTGGCAATCTGAAGCCTTATGACCTATCTTATCACAGTTAAAGTATTTTCCTTAGAATTTTTTCTTCTTGCCACTCCACCTTTAGGTCCTAGCTTAGACCATTTCTTTGACTTGTTCTTCTTAGCCTTAGAGTTTTAATTATACTCCACAACATTTGCTTTTGTCACAAATGTACTAGACGAGGCTCCTGCTTTTTTAACATGTCTGTTGTCTTCTTATAACAAGGTCTTCAAGACTCAAAGCTTTTCACTTGTGCTTTAGGTAGCTCTTGAAATCTTTCTATGAAGGTATTAACCCAAGATTGATTACTCAAAAGGGGAGTGAATTGGGTTTTGAAACATTTTAAGAAACTTTTCAATTATATAAACCCATAGACCTCTATTTTTAACTTTGAAGTTAAACGAATATAATACCAAGCATATAGCAATAATATTAAGTAAATTAAGCACAATATATATCAAATGCTTAATCAAATAGTTTGCAATAACATAAAGAGTGTATGGATAGATGAAATGCAAACTCAGTTTTTATGAGGTTCGACAAACATGACGGTTTATCTATGTCCCTGGCTCTTGGCAATTTGCTTTGAGCTTTCTACTATCGAATCAAGATTATGGGCTTGACTGATCCTTTTACAAACAGAGTGAATTCTTCTTAGGCATACGTTAGCCTTTGTAATAGTCTTGACTCCGGCACTATTATGCCTTATCTCGGATTATTTTGACTCTGGTGATAACCTCATCTGTATGGATTGTTTAGACAATGGTGCCAATCTCACCAACTCACTTATTGTTTAGATTCTGGTTGCAATCTCACGTAAATCGGGTTGTTCAGACTCCAATAGTAATCTCACCTATACACAGGTTGTTTATGACTCTGGTGTTAACCTCACCTCAACTCAAATAGTTTTGTAATAAATAAGAGTGAACACTCACTCAAAACCTCTCCTTAGAAAATAATGAATACAATTTTACCTTAGGAGATTTGAGAATAATGCACTATAAATGCTCTAAGATTAGCTTAATATGATTTGAAAGTTAAAATAGAGTAAATGAGAGCTTTTTCACTTAGAAAACTTATTGGATATTTGTCACGACCCAAAACCCGGGCCAATGGCAAAAGGAGAATTTCAAAAAGATGGGAAATTCATTAATTTATTTGAAAAGTGTCGAAACTTCTAGTTTTATAAAATAGTCCATTTAAATAAATAATTAGAATTTTATCCCGTGAACCACTCCCACATTTCGTATACACCATTAAATATAGATCGAATAATTATTTAAAAATGCGAAATCGAATATAAATCCAAGCATCGTCATCATCCATGCCAAAAATCAAACACCAGAATGGCATACATAAGTTCACAGACAAAAACAGAGTGTAGTAATCTTGATTCAATGCTAAACAAAATCCAAACAATCCAAACACTACGACTTCATACTCTGAGCATTACCAAGATAACGAACTACAGTCAAGATGACATCTTACTCCTCTTGATCTCCCAAGTCGCACTAGACACCACATGTGGAATAGAGGAAGGGGTGAGCATAAAATGCTCAGTAGGAAAAATAATTACCTCGGTCGAAAATATTTTAGTGATAGAGAATTCTTGCAGGTTTAGTTTAGTCCAAAACATATATATATATATATATATATAATCCAAACCGGAAATCCATATATATATATAAAGTAGTATAATCAAAACCATTCAATTCATATGCACATGATACAAATCAACCCATACCCATGAGCTCTCATCCTCTCATCTGTGAAAACTTAGGATGATGGTACTAAGTATGCCTAATAGCCTGCCTGACGCCTAACTCCATACCTGGAGGGGACGCCCGTGTGTCGCCTGCCAAACTTGGAGGAGCAACTGAATTGCCTATGCCTGCCAAATAGGGAGATAATCAGAAGTAATAGAACCCCGCGCAGATTTATGGACTCTACACCGATGGTGGGGCACACGGCACCACACTGTAAACCCACGATGCTAATACGGTACTCATATATGATCCTATGACACGTGCAATACAAGACTGAAGTGTGAAAATAATCATGCTCGAGTTTTTCAATAAAATAAGCATATTAGTTTTTATAGGAAAACGGGCAGCATAACGACCTTATTTTTGATATACCCAAAAATAACCTACACTCAGAAAAATCCCCAGAGTAATACAGTACATATATGTATATCATACCATCACAATCCATCACATATGTTCAATAAAACCAAAAATAACATTGTTCTCATATGTTGTAGAAAATAAATTTTATTCGAAAACGATATAAAATAGAGGCAATTGAGTCCATACCTCGCTTGAATAGCGATACCACGCTATCGAATCCTCAAGGTGTCGTTGACGATCGCTCGGAGGGTCGGGAACCAATTCCAAGCCTGCGACCACACCGGAGCTTTAATTCCACAAACAAACCTCTTCACTGAATTCCTAGCATCCAAAATAGCTAGGTTAGACATATAACTTGTCCAATTCGGGTCCGCGACCACACTGGACCGGTGGCACACAAAACTAGGCAAATCTCGACCGTCCGATCTCGATTTTCGTGCTAATAACTAAACATAGGTAATATATATATATATCAAACTTCCTCATGTTTCTAGTGTAATCCAAAAATGACAACAAAACACAATCCAACGGCCAGATAAAAAAGTCAAACTTAAACTCAAAATATCCAAAAATAGAAACTTTTGATTCGGGTATTATGGGATTAAGATATATATATATATATCTTGACAATCCTCGCGACGAGAGCGAGCTCGATTTGAGGTCGAACGGAGGTCAGAATCGTCGCCGGCGGCCAAAAATCTGAAATGCTTCACTTCGTTTTATCCAGCAACGGCGGCCTCTCCGGTGGCGGCAGCTGGTCGGCGTCGACTTGGCGCGGCATGGGGGAGCTCCACTGGTGGTCTGCGCGGGCGGACGGCGGTGGGAGGCGAGCTACGGTGGCTTCTTCGGTTCTCGGCCGAGCGTGCGTAGGAGAGAGAGAGAGAGAGAGAGAGAGAGAGAGAGAGAGAGAGAGAGAGAGAGAGAGAGGGGGGGAGAGAAGGGCAGAGTGAGAAGGGAGAGAGAGAGAAAAAAGACAGGGCACGTCGCCCTATCTTTTGTGGCTGTGCGATTTTTTAAAAATTACACATAAGTCCCCGAATTTTCAAATCTCTATCAATTCTGTCCCCCAAAAATTGCAATTTAGTCATTCTACACAAAATTTTTGCAAATTAATCCCTATAATATTATATCCAAAAAATTGATAAAATGTCCTAATTACCCTCTCAAAATCCAGATTTTTACAGTATTAATGTAAGTTCATATTTTGTTATTCTAAGTCGTCAAACATGGTTCTATTTGAAGGCATATTAAAAAACTAGCTATTTTCGACCGTTAGAAAAATGTTGTCAAAATTTTGGTCGACCAGAAATAATTTTGGTCGATAAAAAAACTAGCCATTTGAATCTGACATTCCAGTTTAGCTCTAACGGTCATTTTTTGTCGCTATTTTGATCGACCAAAATGAGTCAGAAACTAGTAAATGTTTTCTTTGATCTAAACTTTGGTCGTTTTTAAAATTTTCTTTTTCTAAATAATTTTAACATTAAAAAAGAACTTTTTGAGGATATTTTGGGTAGATGAAAAATGATATTTATTTTCAAACTTCTAAAATAAAATAACCATTTTAACTTAAAATAGTTTGAAAATTCTTTTGAAAGTATGAGCCAATGCAAAGAGAATTTATCTAAAATGAGTTAAATCAAATACAAGATTAAGTATGAAATATACTCTATCTAGGCACAGTCTTGTATCTTGATTATCCATCTTTAAGCTTGATTCTAATAAGTCCATATGCATTCATCTTCAAGCTTGATTCCTTGATTAACTTGAGCAAGAACTTTAAAACCATTTCACTACACATTCAAGTTAAATCATTAGTACTAAATCAAATGTTTATTATCTTCAAAATAAGAGTGAGTAAAATTGAAACCTTAATTTATCAAGAATAGTAGCTAGTTGGAAGGGTTCACAAAAGACTATCCCCTCCGCCTGAATCTCATGGATAATCAACTGAAACTCCTGAACTTAACTAATTACAGTTTTAGAGTCAAATATTTTATAATCGAGGAAGCGTCCTATCATAAATTTCTTAGAACCAACATCCTTTGTTGTATATTTATGGTCTAGTGACTCTCAAAATTCCTTTGCCATTTTCTTATTATGATATACACTATATAATGAATCTGTTAAACCATTCATTACATAATTTCGGTATAGGTAGTCAGATTATTTTCAAGCATCCACTACAGCAAGTACTTGGAAATCTTGCTCATTTTCTCTGACTTTTGGAGCCTCTTCAGTCAAGAACCTCATAAGGTTTAATGTGGTTAGATAAAATAGTATTTTTTGCTACCATATTTAGAAGTTCAACCTATTGAACTTCTCAAGCTTCTCTCCATGGTGTGCCACTAGTACCATTGGAGTCTTAAGAGAGTTTGACACTCAAGATATAACAAGGGCAGGCACTGGCACTACAGATGCCATAATAGGCTCTTGAGAACTAGTCATATTCTTGGCATTGACAACATCAGCATTGTTATTCTCCATCTCTGAAATTAATCAATTAAAGATTATTAATTTTAGCACAAATTAGTTCCTAGAAAAGGCTAGAGGTTCACAAATAAGTCCCACTTAAAATTCTGCCTCCTAGACAGAATTTCAGAAAAACTCCTAAGAAAGATGTGGAGGGGTTACAGATGCTTCATCTTCAAATTCGGTCTCTTTAAATAGAACACAAATTCTCCTCCACAAAAATTCCACACTAAGAATGATAGTAATAACAAAGCAGTATATATACTCAAACAACTACAATTATATATATTACAAATAAGAGCATAAAAAATTTAATGAAAATATATTCTAACATGCGACCTAAAACTTTATATAAGAGCGTAAAAAATTTAATAAATAAATTCTAACATGCAACCTAGCATAAAGAATTTTATAAATTCTAACATGCAACCTAATAAAAACTTTATATAAAGCAACGAACTAGTTTTAAGATTGCAGGAAAATAATAACATACATGTATATGCAATATATAAGGTTTCACACCTTTATAATAAAATTTTCAATAAATAATATTACCAAAATTATTATGCTTCAACATTGAATAGAATTTCACAGCACTTCTAAATAAGTATTCTGCAAAACAAAAGATTATTAACAGTAAAGGCCTGTGTACCACATAGAGTCCTTAAAACTGATTCGCTCCCTCTACCAAAATGCTTAAAATTTTTGCAAGCCACAATTTCCTAGGATACAATGACCAAGAGTAGCAAGTCAAGCACTAATATCTCTACTCTACAAACTAGATAGTTACGAACTCTAATACACTAAGAAATCTAGCTATGAAATATTTTGAATACTCGAAGAACTTTAGCTAGTAATCTCAAGAACTCAAGGACACTTAGAAAAACTAGAAAAATTGAGAGAGTACGGTAGAGAGAAATCAGAGAAGAATGTTTTTGATTTGGTGTGTGAGATGAGGAGGAGCTCTTTTTTTTATAGCCATTTAGAGTGGGAAGTTACACACCATATTTTCAATTAGAATAAATCTATTAAAGCCAAACTTGGTTGTTATATGACGAAAAAAAATGCTTAACACTAATGCTTGGCAGATTGAGAGATTTCTAGAACCTCTTCCATGGCTGTTACGAAGCCAAAAAATGCCTAGCATAACTATAAAATCTTGCAATCAGTTTGGTTGTTTCAAAATGAAGAAAGCTTGACAGTTTCAAAATGAAGAAAGTATGGTCTAGTACATATAACTAACCATTGAATTAAAGTAGAATTGGACAAAAAAATATACTAATTTGGCTCAGCATTCATGTCCACAAGTGCGGGCACACACCAGCCTATATAAATTTAGGTCTAAGTCTGATGATTTAAATTTCCCCCTTGTGCGCACTTGAGAGAGCATCTATGATAGTTATTCTTATCACCATCATAAAATAAGGTTCTATATAAACTATTGGGAATAAACTTCTCCCAGCAATGTGAGACTTTTGTTTTTTCCTTTTATTTTCCAATTCCAATGGTGTACTTTTGAGTAACAATTCATCATTCATTTGTATACCCTTTTAAGTGTGCGAATATACGAAATTGATGTCCTTGCGGAGGAGAATAAGAATTCACCAAGATCTTTCATCAATAAAATATGAGTCCCACTAAATTTTTGGCTTCAAAATAGTTCATAAAAATAAGTTTTATAACACATTTAGTCTTTATAATTCACTTGGACTTCCAAACCTAAACTAAGCCCAAATTATTTTCTTAACCCATTTTCTAACCTGGCACAATTATTATATCAAGTAATAATAGCCCCTATCACCAACCTAGCTCTCACCCACGTCAAATGCATCCCAATCACTTTGATGCCCTGCTTGGTTAGAGGCCATGCTATCAGACTCGATACTTGAAACTGATGGATCACACTTTTCTTTTCAAACTAACATGGTTATATTAGCTACAAATTTTTAAAATTTGACATTAAGTTTAGTAAAATATTAGGTAAAATTTGCTATAGAACTATTGTTGTCATTTTTTTTCTAGAAAATATTATTTTGTGGCATAAACATAATAACTAGTTACAATTTAATTTTTATAACTACAAAATTTGTAGCTAAAAACAAGTT
>JXTB01001165.1:0-19348 GCA_002914805.1 Parasponia andersonii
GCAGCTCGAACCTCCTCGCTGAATGGCGACTGACGATACCCATCAGTGAGCTCATCATCCCAGCCAGCAAGTGCATCTAATGCGATCCTTAAATTGTGGACATCGACGTTCAGAGGGAAAGCATCATTCCTTGCTGGTGGTAAAAGCAACCTTCGTTCATTATCTTGTTCCAAAGCGGGTTTGTCAGGTAAAGTCTTCTGCGACCTATGAGAGGAATCCAGTGACATAGTGCGACGAGACCGGCTTTGGTCGTTGTGATGCGATACATATCGATCATGACCATGTCATCGCTCCAAATACTGTCTTAGGTCTGCAGGATCTTGTCTTGACTCCTTGCTAATTCTTTCGAAGATGCTTCTCGATGGTCGTCCTTGTTCGCCGCTCAAGTGATCCTGGCTATTAGTGGATTTACGTGAAGGTTGTATACGATCACAGTTTGTACTTGAACTCTCCGTACCAGATTCTGGTGGCAAGTTTGCGACCTTGCCTTTCCCTTTAGAGACACGATCTTCATGATGCTCCTGCTGAGTTCTTGGCTGGCTGCATCTTCTCGTCTCGTGGATTTGTATTTCCTTATCAGGTAATTGAGCAGGACATTCTTTGGGACGTTTATGTTGTGGTGGGGTTACCATCTGCCCTTCAACAAGTCGTCGCAGGGTGTCATTGATATGGTTAGTAACTTACTGAAGGTTCACGAGCGTTTCCTCTATACGATCCTATCTTTGGGAAATGTTCTCTGTTACTGCCATAGTAGGCTGATCCGGAACAGGGACTGCTTGTGTAGCAGCAGTACTTTGAGGTTGGTTTTGGCTAGTTCCGGTGACTCTGGTAGTGTTTCTACTGTTCGCCATTATTGAAAAAGTGGAACTTGACAAATATTTCTGCCGGAATAGCCCTCCTTCTAGCAACAATTGTTGATAGAGGTTTTATCAACAATAAATTTAGAAAAAATTAAGAGATGTGGCTTGTGTGAATTTAGTTTATAATCAAAGCAAATAAAGATAGAGAATTTTATAGTGGTTCAGCCCCGAAAAAGATGAGCCTACGTCCACTGTTTTTCCACTATTTTATGGAGAATTACAAGCACTCAAGGTTACAGTGTCTCGTCTGGAAATTGGAAAAAATTGAAAAGCAATTGGAATACTTCAAAAACCCCTCCCCTCTTCGGAACATTGAGTCCCCTTTATATAGGTAAAAGTAACCCTATGTCCCTAGGATCTTAATTATATAAACATGTCACTATACAATCGGGTAACGTAAATTAAGTAACATCATAATTGGATAACCCTCTCAAAACGGATAATTAGTTGATCATAAATAGGAGACTCCTGTTTCCTTTTCCTTGTAGGTTTCCTGTTTGACATAACATATACTTGTTTCCCTTTCCTTGTAGGTTTCCTGTTACCTATACAGAAAGGAGACGCACATATTTATGCAGAAAGAGATTCACGGAGAAGGTCGCAGATAACCTATGGAAGAGATCGCACATAACTATCACGGAGGAAGTCGCATATAACCTGTGGAAGAAGTCGAACTTAATCCTTATGCGATCTTAGGATTTTAGAACGCACAACACATTGCAAGTTCAGGAACTTATTCCCGTGTTTAATTAAATTGTCAAAGTTCTCTTAAAATGAAAAAAAAAAGTTAATTTTTTGATTCATTCTCATTATTCATTTAAATATTTTTCTACGCATTCTAACATAGCGCATTCCAACGTAGCTGTAGGACACCGTTAGGTAATAATTCGATGGAAAAACGTCTCTGTAAGTTGTATAAAGTGTGGGAATCGAACTCTATCCTTCTTCCCACTCCCCTTATTAACCTAACAATGTTTTTTTTTTTTTAATACGAAATGAATGGCCACTTTCATTGAAACCGGATCAAAGCTCGCAAATGTATCAATGTATCAAAAAAAAGGAAAACATAACTGTGGAACTCACACACTCTTAACCCTCTTATAAAATTGTGGGACTCACACGCTAATTATGAGCTAGGTCTCACAGTGACGTATCTAGGATTTTATTATAGCAGGGCATAATTATGATAAGAAATATAGATATTCTTTTAGCCATTGCAGCGGAGTATTCTTGTTTACCTATCTATATAGATAGATATTTTTTCTGTTAAATTATTATTTAATGATTATCATGATTTAAATAGTTAGAAAAAAAAATAAATACATATTATTTAATATTTTTTAAATCTTTATTATGAAAATACATTGGTAATGAATTTTAATTAAGTAAAATAATACCTATGAATAGGTTAAAACAATATTTATTAGATTGGTGCGTATCTAGTGTCATACTTATGTTGTCCTTGTACGGTGCCTGTGCCCAAATCGAATCGTGTTATGACAATGTATAATGTCTAAAAACATGAGTTTGACACGCTCTATTATTGTATCCTGTTTGGTACAACTTAAGGTCATCTTGTGTTATGTCATGCGTGACATAAATTTTGTCGTGTTATCATGCCTAATGGGTGGTCTAAACCATTTGATATCTCTCTAAATTGGCAAAAATCGTGCTTTAATACTAAAATTTCCTTTAATGATGAATGTTTTATTAAAACAAAATTCCATATTCCAAATTAAAAGCAGTTTTGCTATATAGCTTATACGAAGGCCATAGATTTATATGGGATCCACTCGGGCAAGTGATCATAGCCCTAAATATTGAACAATCACATAAGTTCATGCATTAATAATACGAAGATTATTATTAGTATTATTATTATTATTTTAAGAGTAAAAGAAATCCCCTTACAATAATTGAGATATTGATATATTCAAACAAATCTTTAAAAACAATTAAAACCTGTTGCCAAACACACAAATTATCAATGTTTTGTTTTTGAAAAAAAGTATGTAAACACCAATAGGTTGGTAAATTCCATTTCTCCTTTTAATTAATTACTTCTATTTAGAAAAAAAATTCTGAAAATACCCTTCTCTTTTAAATAAATACCACGGTTAACTCTTTATTTTCAAAAAACCCAAAATATCTTCTCTACTTTTTAAAATAGAAAAAGTATACTCTATTTATCTTTTTAGTCAAATTTGAAATGCAAAATGTCTAAAATATCCTTATATATTTCTAAAATTTATTACCAAATACTCTAATATCTATTTTTTTTAAAAAAAAAGAAGATCACTTATTTTTTAGATTATAGAAAAATGTTGATAATTAGTTTTTGCAATATTTTTTAAGATATTTTTGTAATAAAAAAACGAGTTGTTTGAATATCAATATTCTAAGAGTATTATTATCCTTTTAAGAAAAAATTAGTCAAAAATTTGACCAAAAGACGAGGATGGTTACTTTTTGTCTTGATTTAGAAAATAGAGGGGATATTTTGGGTTTTAAAAGAGCATATGGTAAACTGTGCTATTTAGTTAAAATAGTTAAAATAGAAAGATTTTTTTTTGGGATTTTATCCCTTAAAAACATTATTATAGATAATAGGGGATAAGAGTATTCACAATAAAACAACAGGATGTCATAAAACCCCGTGACACTGTTAAAAAAAATTATTTTTGACCAAATTATTACTCTATTCATGTCGAATTCTTGGAAAGTTAAGCATGATGTTTAACCATAATAAGGGAGATGTTTTTAGTATTATCCCATAAAACACTTATATATGAAAAAATTTTAATTCTTTCTAACAAAATATAATATATAATAAACAAATTGCAAACATGGTTCCATATATCTTAATGTCTTTATTTTTTTAATTTATTAAAAGAGGGATTTTTTTTCTTTAAGTTCAATGTCAATAGCAAAACTATTTAACCTCCAAAAAAGAAAACTAAATTCATCACTAGTAAATCCGTTCAAAATTATACTTTATATATTCTAACCAAGTTTCATGTCAATGGATTGTGAGAGGAAGATAAAGACAGAGATCGAAAAATTAATGCTAAATTAGAGTACATATGGCCGTATGCACGAGGGACTCACATATAATTTTATTAAAAGAAGTCCCACATTTTTATTTGTGGTAGCATTGTTCAAAGAAATCCAATAAATTTTAGGGCCTTGAGAAAAGTGGCCTAAATCTTAAAAGGGGCATAGTAATTAAGAAGCAACATGAAATTAAAAAAAAAAAAAATGAGTAGGGGAAAATAGGAGTATATATGTAAAAGTTGGATTAGGAGCATACCCCAGAAAACATAAGGTGGATCCTTCGTGAGATGACCGATGAAGATTCATTAGTTTTTAGTGTTTTACTGAAAATATCAGGAAGTAATAAATTATTATTTGGTTAGTTATATCATGCACAGACCGGTAAAGTCTTGGGGAGAGAGAGCGGTAGTCTGGAAAACGCGTGAGATAATACACTATTTGTTTTCTTACATCTTTAAGAGGATAAGAAGATGAATCTTATTAAAATTAAAAGTTGCCTTTATTCTTTAGGTATATATAAAAAGCGAATTAATTGTAGTACATGGAGATATAATTAATGATCTGATTATTTTGAGAATGTTTTTTTAAAAAAAAGTGCTTAAAGAAGTATATTAATACTATAATTATTAGGTCTAGTACACAAAACGTTAATTTTCTCTACTTACTATTCCATTAATAGACTGTCGAATTTGAATAATTACGTGAATTTATGCTTCTGGTGTAGCGAAGGAACAAATCTATAAATTGGCGAGTTAAGAACTCTCGTATTATATGAACACAAAATCTAGTAATAGCTTACTATTTGGATCAATCTCCGAAGCATTAAAATTTAAAAGCCATATCATCAGGAAGTAAGTGTATCATGCAAATTAACCTTGTTCTTAGTTCTTTTATTCCGTTAATGAAATACCCTGTAAAAGGAACATAATTAAATCAGTTAATAACTTCTCTTGATTTTATTGAAGGAATCAGAAGTAGTGACCGGATCAAGCAGCATCGATTTTCCACCCGCATTACATGACGATCATGATGATGTTTGTGTGGATATTAATCTAAATGAGGAAACCAACACTAGTACATTACCTGATGATGGAGGTGGTCATTACCTGATGATGGAGGTGGTCACTAGAGGAGGAAGTTAGCAACACTACTAGTACTAGTACAACTACTAGCGCTACTGATGCGAAGCGCCTGCAACAGTATAACAACATCGCCAACTTGGTAAAAACCAAGAACCTGGAATCCTTGCACCAATTCGGAGGCGTCCAAGGAATTGCTGAGGCTCTCAATACAAATTTGGAGGCCGGAGACCCCAGTGGCGAAGAAGATCTACGTTCGCGTACGTACCGCACCAACTGATTTAGTACTGCCCACACAGCAGGCAACCGGAGCTCTGTCTTCTCCCGGCTTCTTCAGATTCCTCTTACAACATTGCAACGATGTCACCATCCTACTTCCTCCTCATAGCACCAGTGTTGTCGACTGGATTCGGGATGAGGGAAGAAGGCCCCAGGACCGGTTGTTATGAGGAGTTTTTCATAATGGTCGTCATTATAGTGCTCGTGCTTGCACCTACGTTACGTGACTTCTGGCTGCTTAAACGTCCACAGATATTCAAGAGGAAACCAGTACCACTAGAGCAAGAGTACATTGAAGTCGTCAGAGGAAACCGCTCACAAGAAGTGTCCATCTCCAGTGTCGTAGTAGGAGACATCGTAGTTCTGAAGACCAGATGTCTAGTCCCTGCTGATGGTTTATTCATTCGAGGTGAGCTCCTCGTGGTGCATGATGATTTGGCATCGACCGCTGATGAAGAAGCTCCGTTTCTGTTTCAAGGTTCGACGGTGACTAACGGAATGGGACGAATGTTGGTCACATCTGTGGGAAAGGACACTGCGCATTTAGCGAGCTGATGAGTTTAGACACCGCTGGTCGAACTCCGGATAAGAGGAGGATGACGTTGCCTGCTCAGCTTGACAAGTTGAGGAAGCATACGCAGATTGCCGGGCTGCTGATTTCTATCCTCATTCTGGTAGTGTTGTTTCTCCGTCTTGTGGTTCGCGGAAATCATGGTTCTGATTCTGATCTTCCAGAGCTTAAGGGGAGACCAACTGCAAGCAAGGAAAGCATGGATGTTATTGAGAGAATCATCATGAAACAAAGAGGAAAGATAAGCACCAGCATTATATCAGTACTCACGGTAACACTGGTGGGAATCGTCGAAGGAAAACCGATAGTTATTACGTTTGCTCTCTTCTATTTGAGAAAAAAAGTGTTGTCTAACAAGGCCTCGGATCCAGGATTACTGGCTTCTGTGACAATGGGCTCTGCCACAACCATTTGGATTGATAAAAGTACATTAAACCCAACTGATGTTGCCATGTGCTTCGTTGGTACTGAGGAAGTTATCCAGTCTGCAAGCTTAGATATTGCTAAGATGCCAGAACTCGTTCGTGAAGCTCTTGGTAATGGTATCAGTGCGCCACTATAGATACCCTCGAGTCCTCGTAAGGTAGCGCCAGTAACAGAGGACCCGCTTCTTCCATGGGCTAACTCAAATTTGGGAATAAAGCTCAACAATCTGAGGCAAAGTAGTACGATCATCGAGGCCAAAGGATTGAGCTCAAATGAGGAAGGAAATTCAGTTCTGATGAAGAAGAACACTGAAAAATATATCACGTCTTTGCATTTAAAAAGGACCTGCAACAACAATATTACGCAAGTGTTCGAGCTACTACAATGCCAAGGGTGAAACGAATGTTTTGGATGAAGATAAAAGACAGAATTTTCAGAGAAATATCGAAATGATGCAGTCTCAAAATCTCAAAACTTTTGCTTTTGCTTGCAAGCAGATTCATAGCGCAGATGTGGAAGAAAATGACTCAATCGTAATAGCAATGGTCGGTCTCAAGAAGAACGCATGTTGCGCCAAGATGAAAGAAACACTAAAAGCTTTTCAAGATGCTGAAGTGAAGATTAGATTGGTCTCAGAAGATGGTGTTTCGGAGCTTGAGGAGATAGCTACTGCGTGTAAGATTCTTCCCCCAGGTGGATTGGTGATTGAAGGTAAAGATTTTAGGGAGTATCGCGAACAAGATAGGATGGATAAAGCAGACAAAATCTATGTAATGGGCAACTCTGATCCTTCCGACAGACTACTTCTGATGCAATACTTGAAAAAGAAAGGAAATGTTGTCGTAAGCTTGGAAGTAGAACAAACGACACTCCCATGCTAAGAGAAGCTGATCTAGGTGCTGCTATGGGATCTTGGAGCAGCCAAATGGCTAGAGAGAGCTCAGACCTCGTCGTTTTCGATGGAAGCTTGAGTTCCTTGCTGACTGTTAAAAGTTGCGGAAGGTGTACCTATCACAACATACAAAAGTACATCCAATTGGAGCTTGTCACCAACATAGCAGGAGCACTGATAGCATCCATCACCACAATGTTGTTGGGATCAAACTCCATTACCGGCATTCAACTATTTTGGGCTAATTTGTTGACAACACTTGTAGCTGGACCAGCTCTACTGATGGAGCCACCAAAGACTGAGCTGATGCAAAAAGCTCCAATAAGACCAACTGAACCTCTCATTTCAAAACCAATGTGGAGGAATATAGTATGAAACTACCATGTTGGTCACTTTTAAATTCAATGGGCGTGCTGTCCTAGGCTTCATCAACATTGATAAGCAGCACGCTGTAAGTAAGAAGATGACTTTTTACAGTTTCGTTCTCTGTCAAATTTTCAGCCAGGTGAATTCAAGAGAGCTAGAGAAGATCAATGTGTTAAAGGGGATACATCGAAAGCCACGGTTTTCTTTGGCCATGATTTTCATATTTGGACTCCAGGTGAGTTTCAATGAAGTGGCTCATATTCTGGTTGTGGATGAGAGGTTGAATTTGGCTGAGTGGTGTGTCTGTCTTTTGATAGGAGCCGTTTCCTGCCCTGTCGATTCAGCTGCAAAGTGCGCATGGAACCTCGTCAAGAATCGACACTTCGGCTCTCATAATCGAACTACATCAGCAGTATCTTAAATATTAGTATTTCTTTTTAACTAATTTTTTTACTTGCAAGCGCCTTCACTAGTCACTTCTTTTTCTTTGAACTTTCTTATTTGTCATTTTAAGTGCTAACTAACACTTTCGATCTCATTTATACATGGTTCCATATTTTTGTAAGCTCAAATTATTAAAAAAATAGATGTTACAGAAAACTGTCCAGTTACTCACAACATCACATCCTACTTATGACAAGTGCTAATTCTACACCACTTGCCTGCTTATCTTATTTTGTAGTAATTTTTAGTACTCATCAGAAAGTGCCCATTACACAGAATCTAGTAAAATCTCAAAATTGGCAACTAAATGACTTTATGCAAAATTATGTTACAGCTATTTGAGTCGAAATAACATTATCAGTAAAAGTAATCAAAGACTGGACACCAAAACGGGAAAACAAATTACTTAAGAATTCTAGTAGTAAAGATATGTATTTTTTTTTCAAAAGGAGAAACTATATTACATACTAAAGGTGTCACTATATCTTCTCTATTTCTCAAATAGCATTATAAATTTATAGAATGTAAAAGTTATGCGTCTCACCTGAGGGAACGAAGTCCACGAGTTGTTGAGGTAGCCATTGGTCCTTCGCATGGTGAAGAATAGAGGGAACGGAGCCAGAGTCTCCTACTCGAATGTTGACTTATCTAGTATATAGTATCTAAGTCAATGCGAGAGCACATGATTATTCAACCCGTGTGTACGACTGGCCCAAATCGTCAGTTGGTCCCCATCACCACAGAGTCAATGTAATTTTACTTATAATATTCGTATTATATAAACGTACGTACGTGTACTTGAATTATACAACTGAAATACGTATTATTGCCAAACCTAAACGAATTTGAGGAAGAGAGATTGAAGAATTATGGCTATTGTTCTCATTGATATGGTCAGAATATATACAGAATACAAGAGCACGGAAATAGAAAACTAATTACAACAAAATAAATTGAGTAAATACAAAATGACATAATCATAGATCATGGTAATCTCTTGATTTTTTCCGTTGACTTCTCATCTTAGTGTATATCCTTATCATGTTCCCGCAAGATGGACGGCCATGGAGCAAGTCCAATCTTGGCTTTAAGAAAGTCAAACCGAGGACGAGCAAGAGGTTGGATAAGAGCATCACCAAGTTGATCAGTTGCGGAGATGTGTGACACTCGTAGCAAACCATTTTGAACTTGTTCTCGAATAAAGTGATAGTCGAGAGCAACATGCTTCATGCATGAGTTGAAGACCGGATTGGAACAGAGATTTGTTGCACCAACATTATCACAATAAATAACTGAATGGTGAGGAAGAGTGACAACTAGTTCTTTAAGGAGAGCAAATCCATCGAATTTCCATAGCAGTGGAGGCCACTGATCGATATTCAGCTTCGGTGGAAGAGCGAGCTGTTAGAAGATCGGCTTTGCGGAAACGATAACATACAGCTAAAATATGAGTTGAGAAAATTTGGATAAAATGAAAAAAATAAGGCACACAAAAGAATTAATGTGGTTTACCCAATTTAGGCTATGTCCACGGATAAGGCTATGAAGAATTTCACTATGAAAAGGAGATTACAACTCACTTCTCTCTAAATACAAAGAGAGAACAAATGAACATCTTTCTCTTGAAATAGGAGAAAACACTCTCTCTAAACAATTTAGGAGAAAACAAGTAGGACACTAAGAGGAATTCCTAGGCTTAAATTCTCTCTTAGAAAGGAAGAGGATTTAGAATGGGATGCAAAACAAGTGATGAAGCCCTCTGTATTTATAGAACTTAAAAAGTAGTGTTAACACCATATTTTAATATTGCTATTACGGCTGCTCTTTTCACTATTGCTATTGCGGCTGCTTTTTTACTATTCCTATTGCGGCTGCCCTTTTCACTGTTCCTATTGCGGCTGCAATTATTGATTTGTTCAACATTCTCCCACTTGAAGACTTGATTTTAATTATGTCTTCACACTTGATGAATCTCTCTTTTCTTCCCTTGTCAATTCTTCATGCTGCTTATATTTCTGCTAGACCATATAAGGATCTACACTATTGGAACTTGTCAGTATTGATTGGTTTGGTTAAAGCATCTGCTAGGTTCTCCTTTGTGTGAATCTTCTTTATGTCCACACTTCCATTTTCTACTATTTCTCGAACAACGTGATATTGAACGCCAATGTGCTTTGTTCTGGAATGAAAGGTGGATTCCTTGTAATGTGTAAGGCACTCTGATTGTCACAAAATAGAGAAATATTTTCTTGTTTATACTCGAGCTCCTCTAATAACCTTTGAATCCATATAGCTTATTTACAATCTTGTGTAGCTGCCATATATTCTGCTTCTGTTGTAGATAAAGCCACAATAGTTTGTAGTTTTGAAATCCAGCTTACAGCTCCTTTTGCAAGAGTAAACACATAGCCTATAGTAAATTTTCGTTTGTCAATATCACCTGTAAAATCTGAATCAACATATCCTGTGAAAGTAAATTCTGATCCTCCATAACATAATGTAGTATCTGAGGTTCCTTTGATGTATCTCAGAATTCTCTTCACAGCATTCCAATGCTCTCTACCAAGATTCGCCATATATCGACTAACTGCTCCCACTGCTTGGGCAATATCTGGTCTTGTACATATCATAGTGAATATTAGGCTTCCCATTACTGATGCATATGGTACTGAGATATCTCCATCCTCTCTGCTTCATTGCTAAGATACATCCCAGAGGATAACTTGAAATTAATAGGAAGTGGGGTAGAAATCGACTTACAATCTTGCATATTGAAGCGGCGCAAGATTTTCTTCAAATAAATCTTCCTGTTACCTCTATCTCGGTGAATTTGCATCCGTAGAATCTTGTTTGCTAGTCCCAAGTCCTTTATATCAAATTTCCTAGCTAATTGTGCCTTCAATTCTTGGATTCTGCCTTTGTTGGGGCCTACTACCAACATGTCATCCACTTACAACAATAAGATAATGAAGTCACTATCTTCATCAAATCTCCTGAAGTATGTTCAGTGGTCTGAACTGAGTCTATTGTACCCAAGGTTTATGATGAAGGAATCAAATCTCTTACACCAACACCTCAGTGCCTGTTTGAGACCGTATAGAGATTTGTTCAACCTGCAAACCAAGTTCTCCTTGCCTGTTTCAGCAAAACCTTCTGGTTGGAGTATATAAATCTCTTCTTCAAGTTCTCCATGAAGAAAAGCAGTTTTCACATCTAGCTGCTCTAGATGTAGGTCAAACGTAACACACATCGCCAGAACCACTCTAACTGTTGTCAGTCGATCTACATATGAAAATATCTCATTGAAGTCAATACCTTCTTTCTGAGTATATCCTTTTACCACCAATCTAGCACGATACTACTCTACTTGATCATTATTATCATGCTTGATCTTGTAGACCCATTTGTTGCCATTAGCCTTCCTTCTTTGTGGTAGCATAATAAGATCTCATGTCTTGTTCTTGTGAAGGGCTTCAATCTCTTCTTGCATTGCTGTCATTCATAGGGATATCTGGGCTTTTGGTAGCCTCATTGAAAGTTGTTGGTTCTCCATCCTCTGTTAAAAGACAGTATGCAATATTGCTCTCAGTGATATAATCCAAGTGCCATACTGGTGTTTTTCTCTCACGAGTTGACCGATGAATTTCAGAAACCTCTTCCTATACTGGTTCTTCTACTTCGTACTCTGGTGCTACTTCAGAAGAATCTGAATCTTCAGTATTCTTTTCTACCTGAACTGTAGTAGTTTCTAGTCTCCTATTGTCTCCCTTCTCTTGCAATTTATTCTCTGCAAATATCACATCTCTGCTGGTGACAACCTTATGGGCAGTGGGATCCCATAAGTGATATCCCTTGACTCCATCAGCATATCCTAAGAGTACATACCTTCTGGACTTTAAATCCAGTTTTGTGATTTCTTGAGCGTTGTATATCACGTACACAGGACATCCAAACATATGTATAAGAATAATCAGCTGGCTTACTAGTCCACTTCTCCATCGGTGTCTTCAGATCAATCGCTGTTGATGGAGATCGATTAATCACATAACAGGCAGTTTTGACTGCTTCTGTTCAGAATGTCTTGGGTAGACCTACAGCTTTCAATATTGCTCTTATTCTTTTCAACAAAGTTCTATTCATCTGCTCTGCCACTCCAATTTGTTGAGGAGTATATGCCACTGTGAACTGCCTCTTGATACCTTCTTGTTGATAGAAAGTTATCAAATTCATTGCTTGTATATTCTCCTCCATTGTCCGTCCTTAAACAGTTAATCTTTTCTCCAGATTCAAGCTCTATCTGTACTTTGAATATTTTGAAGACTGAAAACATATCTGCCTTCCTCTTGATAGGATATACCCAACATCTCCTGGAGTTATCATCAATAAAAGATACAAGTATCTAGCTCCTCCTAGGGACATTACCGGTGCTTGCCAAATATCAGAGTGAACCAAGTCTAGAACTTTTTTACTTCTAGAACTGGATGTGCTAAACTTTAATCTATGCTGCTTACTTGTGACATAATACTCACAAAAGGGTAAAGATACCTTTGTGAGACCAGGAAGCAACCTTCGTTCAGAGAGAATCTTTAAGCCTTGTTCTGACATATGGTCAAGCTTACGATGTCACATCATCATTGATTCTTCTCCGGAATTTGTTGAAGCAACTGATGCCTCCGCTTCCATCAGTGTATCTCCTTTAAGCATGTATAGATTCACTGTGATTTTCTCCGCCTTCATTACTATAAGCGCGCACTTCAAAATCTTCATGATCCTATTCTCAACACGAGTTTTGCAACCAAAGTTATCTAATTGTCCCAAAACAATAGATTTTTCTTCAGGCCTTTCATATGTCGCATCTCTTGAATAGTACGAATAGTGCCATCGTACATCTTTATCTTAATAGTATCAATCCCAGCAATCTCTAAGGCATGATCATTACCCATGAATACAGATCCTCCAGAGACAGCTTCATATGTATGAAACCATTCTCTGTGAGAAGTCATGTGCCATGTTGCTCCCGAATCTACTAACCAAACATCAGTGAGCTGCTGTCTGTCCTTAGAAATTGTTGCTGCTTCACTATACATGATTTCTTCATCATCTGAAGTATTTGCAACATTCTCCTGAGCATTTGATGACTCGGGGTCCTTCCCTCTAGAATCTTCATTCTTCTTGAGTTGCCAACACTCCTTTTTGACGTGTCCTTTCTTGCCACAGTGATAACACTTGACATTCTTCTTACTTCTTGACTTTGATCTACCATGACTCTGACTCCCACTGGAGCCACATTCTGTTGATCTCCCTCTTATTGTCAAAGCCTCTACTTGCTGTGAACTTGCTAATCTGTCTTCCTTGTTCTTACGCTGATTTTCTTCTTCGAGAACAGCAGCTGTAAGATCGTTAAAAACTAGAGTTGTAGCATTGCTGGTCACATTTATAATGAGTTAATCATACGAATCAGGTAGACTCTGAAGTAAGATTTCTACACGTTCATTATCCTCTATTTTATGCTCAATTGTTATGAGCTGTGAGAATAAAGTATTGAGGGTGTTGATATGGTCAGTCATCGTTGTTAATTCCACCATCCGAAGGGCATAAAACCTTCTCTTCAAGAAAATTTTGTTGTGAAGCGACTTGACCTGATACAACTTTGTCAGTGTATCCTATATCTCCTTGGCTGACTTCTTCT
The DNA here is from genome assembly GCA_002914805.1 of Parasponia andersonii. NCBI lineage: Eukaryota > Viridiplantae > Streptophyta > Magnoliopsida > Rosales > Cannabaceae > Trema > Trema andersonii. The sequence continues at coordinate 13,661 of JXTB01001165.1, forward strand.
CCTCAATGCTCGACAAGACTCCATCTGCTAGTGCCAGATATAAGTTAGCAATAGCATTGCTATCCATCTCGTCCCACCTTTTATCATCAGTAATCTCAGCAGGCCTTTCTCCAATTGTTGCTAGGCAATTATCTTTTCTCAATATTGCCTTTATCTTCATTTTTCACAAAGAGATATTCATATTAAACTTCTCAATATCGAATTTTGTCACCATTTTTGTTCACTACGATTTGTTCAGTTACTACCGTTTCACTATACATGAACAGTACCGTATACATGAATAGTACCGTATACATGAATAGTACTCCAACCAATGGCTCTGATACCACTGTTAGGAGATCGGCTTTGCGGAAGCGATAACACAGCTAAAATACGAGTTGAGAAAATTTGGATAAAATAAAAAAAATAAGGTACACAAAAAAATTAACATGGTTCACCCAATTTAGGCTACATACACGGATAAAGCTGTGAAGAATTTCACTATGAAAAGGAAATTACAACTCACTTCTCTCTAATTACAAGGAGAGAACAAATGAACATCTCTCTCTTAAAATAAGAGAAAACACTCTCTCTAAACAATTTAGAAGAAAACAAGTAGGACACTAAGAGGAATTCCTAGGCTTAAATTCTCTCTTAGAAAGGAAGATGATTTAGAATGGGATGCAAAACAAGTGATGAAGCCCTCCGTATTTATAGAATTTAAAAGGTAGTGTGAACACCATTTTTTACTATTGCTATTACAGCTACTCTTTTCACTATTGTTATTGCGGCTACCTTTTTTACTATTCCTATTGTGGCTGCCCTTTTCACTGTTCTTATTGCGGCTGCAATTATTGATTTGTTCAACAAGAGTCACAGTACGCTGTTTCTTGGAGCTCCAAGAAATAGCATTGTGACCAAGATAGACTATGTATGCACTAGTGGAGGTGAAATCATCTTTGTTACCTGCCCAATCAACATATGAAAATGCATGAAGTGCTAGTGGAGAGGTCTGACGAAATGTGATGTCGTGATCTAAGGTGCCGTAGAGATACCGCAATAGACGCTTGACTGCATTCCAGTGGTCACTAGTTGTTTGATGCATAAACTGAAAGAGTTTGTTCACCGTATAAGCAACGTCTGTTCGAGTAGGGGAGAGATACTGGGGGCTACCAATAACTGTTCGATATTCAGTCGGATCAGATAGAGGGGTCCCTGATTGTAAAGTGAGAATTGGGCTGGTTACTAGTGGAGTGGGAGCAGGCTTGGCTTCAGTCATGTGAGTTCTGTGTTAAGAAGATTTGCAATGTACTTACGATGAGTTAGGAAAAGACCATTGTTGTGGATTGATAAGGATATACACTAAGATAAGAAGTCAAAGGAGAAAATCAAGGGATTACCAAGAGCAGCAAGTTCGTCGGCCTGGGTTTTTATGGATTGCATGTAGTCTGTAATGAATTGAGAACCTTTGGTGATGTTTTTAACATTGTCTTTGAGTTGCTTGATATGTCCACGAGATGGGTGAGCATAGGTGTTGGCCAGTATTTGCCAGGCTTCATATGAGGTTTTAGATTGGGTGATGAGTGGAACGAGAGAGGGTGAGAGTGTGTCGACAAGTGCTCCAAATAAAAGTTTTTCTTGACATAGCCATGTTTGATATGCAAGGTTATCAGAGATAATATTGTTAGTGGTGATTGTGGGTGGAGGAGCAGGGTGGGACCTATCAACGATTTTCTATGGATCATAGACGATGAGAATGGCTTCCATTTGGGTTTTCCAAGAAAGATAGTTGGTGGGTGTGAGTTTAATGGAGTTATGGATAGTAATCATGGTTAATCGTTTTGTAGGTTCTTGGGCATTGGAGATGATGATTTGGGTATTCTCGGTAGCCAGGCTTACTGAAGGTTGAAGAACGTGGTTGGAAAACGAAAGAAAAGAACAATATATCAAGAAGCAAATGTTGGTTGTGATACCATAAAGGAATTTGAGGAAGATAGATTGAAGAATTATGACTATTGTTCTCATTGATATGGTCAGAATATATATAGATTACAAAAGCACAGAAATAGGAAACTAATTACAACAAATTAAATAGGGTAAATGCAAATAAATGACATAATTATAGATCGTGGTAATCCCTTGATTTTTTTCCTTTGACTTCTCATCTTAGTGTATATCCTTATCAAAACCTACTTAAAAATACATGTATGTATCTTTCACGCATATAAAATAGAGAAAATGTTTAAGTGTATATCCACCAATTTTATATTATAGCAACTAGTGCATATTTGGTTTCCTGATTTTGCCTTACTTATTTTATTTAACTTTTTTTTTTTTCGATTTCTTCTTCTTCTTCGCTCGCTCGCTCACTCACTCACTCTCTCTCTCTCTTTTTTCTATTTCTCTTTTTATTTTCTAGTTCTTCTTTCTCTCTCTTGTTTTTTTTTTCTTGTTCAACCATTGATTTCTTCAGAAGCTTTATTCCTGAATGTTGATTATTTTGTGCGAATCTTTAGCCAAATCATATGTGTTTGCCACCATTGTTTGCTTCTTCTTCTTCTTTTCTAGTATGCATGGAGTTTTCTGATGATACGTGTTCTTTTCTCTTTGTATTGGTCGATTTTAATCTTGTTTAGATATGTGCTGCTTTCTTGATTTTGAGCTTTGTATCTTTAGAATTGTACGTATAATTTTGTATTGATTCTATTATAATATGTTTTGGAGGATTTTGAACTTTATTGTTAATTTGTATCGTAATTATCATTAGTCTTTGTATAATCTAGTTATTTGTGAGGTATGAGTAGCTATTTTTAGTTCCGTATGTGTTTTGGAATAATTTTTCATAATTGGTATTAGTTCATCAATTTTCTATCGTAGTGCATATAAGCTTTATAGTGGTTCATATAATTTTTATGGCGGTATATGGTATTGTGTATTAGTTTTAGGGATTTATATTTTATTTGGTAATTTGTGTTATAATTGATCTTTATTCATGTCAAATCTTGTATTTTTTTTTATTAGGTTTGAGAAGCTATTTCTATTCTCTTTGTGTTTTGACTTTTTTTAACTAGAAATAGTTCATTAATTTTTAGTCGCAATATGTATGATATTTATAGTAGTATATGTGATTTGTTTCATGGTATATGGTATTACTATTTTTTTTATGAATATATTCTGTATTTTTTATTTGGTTTATATATATTTGGTTTTGGTATATGTATTTTTTGTGTTGGTATTGGTCTTTTTTGTTATTATTGATCAAGGTGTTTAGTATTCTTGTTTAGTTCATATATTTTTGGTCTTAGTATGTGTCTTTTTTGTTATTGTTGATCAAAATATTTAGTATTACTATTCACTAGTTATTTTTTTATGAATATATTCTGCATTTTTTATTTGGTTCATATATATTTGGTTTTGGTATATGTGTTTTTTGTGTTATTATTGATCAAGATGTTCAGTATTTTTATTTAGTTCATATATTCTTAGTCTTAGTATATTTGTTCTTTTTGTGATAATATAGGTTATGTGGTTATTATTGATTAATATATTAATTATTTTACTATTCTTGATCAAGAGATTGAACTCAAGTATGTTGTTTTTTTGTTCTGGTTTTTTTTTTGTGCTATATGATTTTTTGTATTTAGTACATAGATTTCTTAACTTAGTATATGTCAGTATGTACCACCTGAACTATTAGATGTAATATTTTTTTATTATTAATGTTTGTTTCTTAGTTTCTTAATACAAGTTCATATATTGATTATGAAGTTGATGAAATTGAGAATTCAAAATATCTTTTTTTTATAGTGTTTAGAGCTTTTATTAAATGGTGGTATTATTGTAGGCCTTTAATATCAAGTGATGGGACATCAGGGTCGTTATTTTTTTTTTTAAATTAAGTTTGTTATTTATTTTGTTTTGAAACAATTTTTTTTTTGCCATATTCTAGTATATAAATTTTTGGTCTTGATATATAGATATTTTGTCATAGTATATGAGGTTATATATTAGATTTATTATTTTAGATATTTAATATTCTTATCTTGTATCCCAGTGTTCTTACATTTTCAGGTACATGAATTTTTGGCCTCAGTATATCAAAATTTTATCACGGTATATGAGATTTTATTTCAGATTCATTACTTGCTATATTATTGAATTTTGTTTTGTTGGTAGAACAAAATAATTATCATTATATTGAATACATATATATATATATATATATATAATAGATTATAGCTCAGTTTGGTTAGCTTTTTAATAAGCTAAAGGTATTTTTCAAATAATCTATGGGCCAAAAGATGTTTTATAAAAATATAAAAATCAGATTATTTAGTAATTTTGACAAAGCTATATCCAAAAGTCAAAGCTAACTGGCCTAAGGCAGCTTTGGCTTTTAGATTATGTGAAAATTTGTATTATCTTTTAATAAATAAATTATAATAACTAAAATACCCTCACTTAAAAGCAAAAATACTAAACATTTAATTGAGTTTATTTTCATATCAATTTTTTTAAAAAAAATATTATTATATTTAAATCATAATTGACTAAAATACTCTTCATATTAGTTATTTTGAGGTAGCCAAATTGATTCTTTATTGAAATTTTAAATTTAGATGAAAATAAAATAAATTTAATTGAGTAACTAATTTAATTGAGTTTATTTTCATATCAATTTTTTTAAAAGTTTGAATAACTGACTATTTTATTTCAGGAAAGAAATTTAGAAATTTCTTTTTCTGTTTTAACATGACTATATTGACAAATCATATTACAATACGTAGATAAAATCAGTAATTAATTTTGAGATCAGTTTATAAGTTTGATAGCAAACTTGACTGATATTCTAAGTCTTCTAATCAATATTAAATACTCATATTGTTTTACAGTATCTTAACATGTGAATGCTTGCTCTCTTTATTTAAAGACTATTCAAGAGTAGCTTTAGGTAGAAAGCACATATTATATTTCAGCTATTGAGTATAATAGAAAGATTTTTCTTTTAGTCATTTTCTTATATTTAGGAGTAGTCCTAGTCGTGTGATATGATACTATGGTAGAGATATTAAATATTTTTAGAAAAAGGTCAATCTATAGCTGTGAATGAAGTTCATAAGTGAAGGATCAAACAAGGTCAAGAGGAGCTTGATTGTGAGTGTTTATTATGAGGACGAACACAAAATCTTCGGAGAAGATAGATTTCAAGACTCTAAAGGAATACATTCGTATTGGTGAAAGAATACATCCACATTGCTACAATCAAAAGAGTAATTCTTTTTGTTATATAAGTTAAATTAGTATTTGTATTCATTCTGAATTTTACTGATAGTGTTTATTCTCTAAGCGTGACCCCTTAAACTTAGGTTATTGGGAGATAAATAAACTAAGTAAAAAAAATTTGTGTATTATTTTTACTTTTTCACTTTTACAATGACTATCCTTTGTGTTACAACAATTTAATTTAGTTAATATCTAAAAAACGGACCTAACATACGCGAATAAATAAATTTATGAATTTTTGGTATACCCACATTTTATATCGAATTGTTACAAGCATTTTTCATAAAAAAAAAGTCTAAATTATACATGTTTGTATTATAAGGCGTTTAATTCTCAACCCGTATTTTACTAACTATGGTTGATTGTTATTAGTTTGTTTAGACGACAATGTTTTGATTTCGGATGTTCGGCGTACATGTGCCAATA
>JXTB01001166.1:0-18222 GCA_002914805.1 Parasponia andersonii
CTAAAATAAAATAAATCAAAGCAAAATAAAATAAACAGAACATCAAGAGTGTTAACGGAGGTTTTGTCAACAATAAATTTAGGAAAATTATAAGATGTGACTTGTGTGTAAAAAGGGATTAATTAACTAAAGTAAATAAAGAGACAAGAATTTTATAGTGGTTCAGCCCCAAAAAAGATGAGCGTACGTCCACTGTTTTTCACTATATTCTGGAGAATTATAAGAACTCAAAATTACAATGTGTTATCCGAAAAGAAAAAGCAAGAGTTTAAAAGGTTCTCCCAAAAATTCCAAAGATCAAAGATTCCCCAGCCTCTCCAGATTAGAAAAAGTCCAAGATCCCACACTGAAACATTGAACTCCCTTTATATAGGTGAGGATAGCTCAATGTTTCCCAATTATGAGAATGGGTAACTGTATAACCGGGCAATACAATTTAAGTAACAATATAACTGGGTAATCACTTAAATGAGATGACTGATCGATCTTTAAAAAGAAACTTTTATTTCCCTTTCTTTGTAGGTTATCCATTTGACGAAGCGTAGACTAATCTCCTTTTCATTCTGATCGCACTTAACTTGTTCGGAGGAGGTCGCACTTAACTCTTTCAGAAGAGGTCGCACTAACTTATGCGGTGGAGGTCGCACGTAACTCTTTTGGAAGAGGTCGCACTTAATCTTACTTATGCGACCTGACACTCACTTGGTCAACTTTTTCCTTTATGGTATTGACCAATATATAGGATTTTAGACCGCACAACAATTGCCCTCCAGCTCCATTAGTTCTTTAGAACAAAATGGAGCTTTCTTCTACTATAAGTGCGAGCTTAAAAAATGCGACATCATGACCTAGACTTGAGACCCTTGAAGAGTCGAAGAGTCGCCAGATCTCAAATCTCACATTTTTCAAAACTACGCGCACTTTTTTTTTTTACAGATGAAACCATGTGTCACCTTTTCTAAGAAGAATAGCAAAACTCGAGAAGATTTTTTCCTTCTTTTTCCTTTTTAAACAGACATAATGATAGCGATGATGCTAGCTGTCATCTTAAATCAAATCGTTTCAAATTTTGAAAAGATACCGATTTAATTTCAGAAAAATCAAATCCGCGTGAATTTCGGCCTTTGGATCTGAAAATTAAAGACCTTGATCTACGATTGTGATTTGACTACGCTCGAGGTATATATATATCAAAAACTAATCCGTCTCCTCAAAAAACCTATCGTCTGCTATTTCTCTCGAAACCCAAAGTATTCACAGAGCAATACTTCCAGCGTCGTTCTGTTTCTCAACTCGCACAACTTTGTCATCTTCTCCTACGAAGTTATCATCACAATCCTTCAAACGCCTTCTTGATCTATCCGTCTTCGAAGAAAGGTTAGTATATATCCTCCCTCTCTTATTCTCTGATTTTTCTAGAACTCTTATTTACAGATCCTAGAATAGAAAATAGGAACAAACTGTAGAACCTAAATACCATAGAGGCTAAATATTCTGAACATAAACCCATTCCGTATTCGGATGGACTGTAAAATATAAATTTTTAGATCCCCTTCGTTGGTTTATAGATTCTTCTTTTAGATGACTGACAGAGATAAACTCGTGAAAGAGTTTTTATTTTCTTTTTTAACGAACTACTCGAACGATTTTTATGAATCCGTAAATCGATTAGAAAAATTCGATGAGTAGCTTGTTAATGTAATTCTAGGATGAGACCCTAAAACTGCTCGCATAGCTAAGATCCCTGATGCTCGCATAGGACTAAATCCATCCATATTTCTTTCAGATGTCTAGTAGTGAGGATTTTAGGGAAGGGAATGCATTCTTAGGAAAATCTTCCAATACCAGTGTTAGCTCTATAAACCTCGAAGATTATCTTGAGCCAGAACCCGAAGTTGAGATAACCAGGGTCAAGCAAAGTAGTCCTTGCATAGGTGACCTACCTCAAGACCAATGGCCCCGACATATCAGAGATGCCTCTGCGTTCGCAACGGGTTACCAATATGTAGAGGGAGACTGGTCATGTACTAACATAAGGACGAGCTGCACCACGAACAGGCTCAGCAAAATCTTGCACAACTACAAGATCGCCATCCCCCTTCATCTTCCCATAGTGCTCAATCGACCACATACACATCCTCGTAGAATTGCTTCATTCTCTGAAGTAGTTCTCAAATACGGGGTCCACCTTCCACTTCATCCTTATATAAAATCCATCGTCGACTATTACGGAGTCGTACCTTTTCAACTAACTCCAAACACTTATAGATATATGGTAGGTCTGTACATACTATACCATAAATTAGGCTTAGAAACCCCCACACCTGAAGAGTTCGCTTGATTTTATCAAGTGAAATCAAACCCGTCAGATTTCGGCTTCTTTTATGCGAGCAAGTGGTCAAACTAAGCAATAAAAACTATCTACGAGGTTCGCAACAATATAGGAAAATGGAAAAATTCATTTTTCCACTTTGACTATGCGGATAACGGCTTTTTTCAAAATCCTGGTAGGTAGCTTTTCAATTTATCGCCTTTTCTGTATTATCATATTTATTCTGATCACACTCGTATGTCATCACAGATAACAGGAAACGGCCCGGACTTTCCAGGAAACAGCTCGCAAGGGTGTACAGAATCAATGATCTTCCGATTGAGGAATTCGATTGAAAGAAGCTTGGGACTTCTAAGAACTTGGTCACTTACGGTTTGCTTCCAAAGGGAGCCGCGTTCCCTGACCCCACTGTCCATTCGTCCAGAGCCTCGAGCTCGAAGAAAAAGAAGTCGAGGAAGTAGACGAAAAAGAGTGTCTCGTCTTCCAAACCTAGGAAACGAAAAGCACCTGCCACCCCTTCAACTTCAGAATCATCATCTCCAGAAGCAGCATCACCACTAATTTCTCAACAGCAAGAAGGTAATTATATATATATATACACATATTTTCATCATCATCATATTGTGTCACCTCGCTTACTGACACATCTGTATAGAAATAGTTATTGGTAGTGGACTGCGAGCTCCACCTTTTACTCTGAGGTCTATGGAAAAGTCTAAGACGCTAGAGAGCACACTTCCATCGTCATCGAAAGGGAAAGAGAAGGTCTACACTTCCAAAAAACGAAAAGTTACCTTCGAGGATAACCCGACAAGCTCGCCTCCTCCACAGCCTCAAACAATGAGCCATTCCAAACCATCCAAGGAGACTGCCACTTCTTCGGAACCAAACCAGGTTGATAAGGACGAGGAGCTCTTCGCACTCCTTAATCAATTACCGAAGAAGGCTGGTATAAGTGCAGCCTTCATTGATCGCTTCACTTCCGAATAGGGCTGAGAGAGGATGAAGCGACGATCTACCAAGGTTGCCTTTGATTCTGCGATGAGGATGTTGGCAAATGTAAGTTTCTTCTTCTTTTTTTCTTCTTCTCAATGCATTTTTTTGGTATTGATGTGTTATATTTTCAGACTGCTGCAGCTGCTGTCCTGATGCATGACCAAGTCCTCGAGTATTTGGAGAAGGCCAAAAAAGTCAATGAGGTAACTCAAGTATTCGAGAACTCAGAGAAGGCTCGCGAGGAGGAGAAAAAAGCCTTCGATTTAGAGAGACAACAGCTGCTCGAAGGTCTGGCCAAAGAGAAGTTCGAAACGGAGAAGCTTGAGGAAAAAATTAAAGATCTTGAAAAGACTATCTCTGAGTATCCAGATCACATGAAGGAGGTAACAACAGAGGCGGCTCACAAGGTTGTTGAAGAGTTCAAAGCTACTGAAGTCAAGGAGTTCGAAGACAAAGCCAGTGACATCGTCTCGTCGACCATCATATGCAACATCTTCTGCGAGCATCCGGACTTCGACTTTTCCATGCTCGGCTAAGACATGGTCGAGCTTATCTATAGTTGGAGGGAAGATAAAGCTACCAAGACCAGAGATGGTGGGGCGAGCACATCTGCACAATAATAATTCATTTTTTTTTACTTCAGGACAATATGGGCTTGGTCTCCTCTTATTTGTATTTCTTTACTTGTATATAGGTACAAGCTTTTATCAATGAATGAATACTTTCCTTATCAGACATTTATTCCTGCAAAATAATCAACACACTAAGTCGTTATATAGAAGATAATTAATTTAACTAAGTAGTCAATCACTAAGTGATTGATCGGTACGCTATTGCGATTTGAATCCAACACACTCAAAATAGTTGTGTTAGGATAGGTTAAGTCGCTTAAAAAAACAACAAGTATGATTGATACAAACTCAATGCTGTTTTTCAAAAGTTCCATGGCCCGTAGAGTGGGATGATAGCGGGCTTCAGGTCGCTTTTATTCAACCCCATCTTCTTGAAGGCGTCGTATTACAGTATGTCAACAGCACTTCCATTATCGACCAATACTTACCATAATTGCATACTTCCACAATTGATCTTTATGACCAACGCATCATTATATGGATAATGGACCTCCCTCGCGTCTTGGTTTGTGAAGGTAATATCTATATCCGGTACTCGCTGAAGCTTTCGTGGTCGCTGTTCGAGGTGTATGACGTTAGTCAATGGCTGCTGCTGAGCTTCTCGTGCATACCTATCCTGCACTCTCTTGGAATCTCCACCAATGTGCGATCCTCCAAAAATAGTTCGCACCTCGCACTGAATTTCTGGAGATCGTCGTCGGTTTTCTTCTCACCTTTCATTATTCTGTTTAAAGTACTGCCGCAGCCACCATTCTTTAATCAATCTTTCGATCTCATCTTTTAGGGCAAAGCAGTTATCGGTATTGTGTCCAATGTCATTATGATACTGACAAAACTTGTTGGGGTCGCACCTCGCTCTATCTCTTTTCATCGATTCCGGTTGACGATACTGCTCCTGTTGGTTTGTGACTGCATAGATATGATCTATAGGTGCATTCAATTCGGTATAATTATTGAACCTCATGGGAGTTCTTGAAATCTCCTGTTTTTTTTGTTTGGGCTACTTCTTAGTCGATTGTTCATTACTCCTTTTGTTGGACTTATCATTATTGTTATTGTTTGTGGTCGCATCTTTGGTAGCATCCTTTCCTCCTCCCTTTGTCGTCTTAAGGTTTTCGCGTGAAGATTCTACCCTTAGATGTCGACCAACTCTTCGATAGAAGTCTTCAAGGGTTCTGCATTCTCGCTCATGTAAATCTTCCCAGAGTTCAGTTTCTGGTCGCACCCCAGCCATCATTAGAGTTAAAACTCCTCATTCAGGTGAGTTGTTAACCTTTGCTAATTCTGAGGTAAAGCGATTTAGGTAAGATCATAGAGTTTCCTCCGAACCTTGCTGAATAGCAGACAGACTAACCAGCAGAACAGTGAAATTCTTCGCAGCCTGGAATTGCCTCAAGAACGCAGTCTGGAGTTGTTGCCAGGATGAGATTGAGCCGGGCTTGAGTCTTCGGAACCACTTCTTTGCTGCTCTCGTGAGAGTTATAGCAAAACACCTGCAACTTGCGAAATCATCAACATGATGAAATTCCATCAGGTCGCTGAAGTGATCCATATGGTCCTGCGGATCAGTTTTCCCATCAAAAGTGTTTATAGTATGAAGTTTAAATCCAGTAGGTAAGACAGCAGCTTGAACCTCCTAGCTGAATGGCGATTGACGATACCCATCAGCGAGCTCATCGTCCTAACCAGCAAGTGCATCTAAAGCAATCCTCAGATTATGAACATCGATGTTCAGAGGGAGAACATTCTCTCTTACTGGTGGTAGGAGTGGCCTCTGATCGTTGTCACAATATAAGGCGGGTTGGTTTGGTAGGGTGTGCTGCGACCTTAGGGATTCCGATGAAATAGTGCGACGAGATCACCTTTGGTCGTTGTGATGCGATGTGGATCGCTCCTGACTACGTCGCTGATCCAGATATTGTCTCAGGTCTGTAGGATTCTGTCGAGATTCCCTACTGATCTTTTTAAAGACATTCCTCGATTGACGTTTTTGCTCGTGTTCAAGATAATCACAATTGACGGTTGCTCTCCGGGAAGGTTGTCTACAATCACGATCAATACTCAAACTTTCAGTACCAGATACCAGAGGCAAGTCTGTGACCTTGCCTTTTCTCTTAGAGATGCAATCTCCTTAATGCTCCTGTCGGGCTTTAGGTTGGTCGCGGTTCTCTGTCTCCAGAATCTGAATTCCTCTCTCAGGTTGTTGAGCAGGACGTTCTCTGGGACGTTCGTGCTGTGTTGGAATTAGCATCTGTCCCTCAGCAAGTCGCCGTAAAGAGTCATTAATCTGACTTGCAATTTGCTGAAGGTTCACCAGTGCTTCCTCCATGCGATCCTGTATTTGGATAATATTTTTTGGTACGGTTACGGCAGACTGATCTTGAGCAGGATCTGCCTGTGCAGCAGTGAAACTTTGGAGATGATTTTGGTTAGTTCCGGTATTTCTGGTAGTGTTTCTGATGTTTGCCATTATTGAAAGAAGCGGAATGGACAAAATTTTCTGCCGGAATAGCCCTCCTTCTAGCGCCAATTATTGATGGAGATTTTGTCAACAATAAATTTAGGAAAATTATAAGATATAGCTTGTGTCTGAAAAGAGATTAATTAACTAAAGCAAATAAAGAGACAAGAATTTTATAGTGGTTCAGCCCCAAAAAAGATGAGCCTACGTCCAATATTTTTCACTCTTTCTGGAGAATTACAAGAACTCAAAATTACAATGTGTTGTCCGGAAAGAAGAAGCAAGAGTTTAAAAGGTTCTCCCAAAAATTCTAAAGATCAAAGATTCCCTAGCCTCTCCAGATCATAAAAAGTCCAAGATCCCACACTGAAACATTGAACTCCCTTTATATAGGTGAGGATAGCTTAATGTTTCTCAATTGTGAGAATAGGTAACTGTGTAACCGGGCAATACAATTTATAACTGGGTAATCACTTAAATGAGATGACTGGTCGATCTTTAAAGAGAAACTTTTGTTTCCCTTTCTTTGTAGGTTACCCGTTTAACGAAACATAGACTAGTCTCCTTTTCATTCTGGTCACACTTAACTCGTTCAGAGGAAGTCACACATAACTCTTTCAGAAGATGTCGTACTAACTTATGCGGTGGAGGTCGCACGTAACTCTTTCGGAAGAGGTTGCACTAACTTATGCGGTGGAGGTCGCACGTAACTTTTTTGGAAGATGTCGCACTTAATCTTATTTATGCGACCTGACACTCACTTGGTCAACATTTCTCTTTATGGTATTGACCAACATATAGGATTTTAGACCGCACAATAAAAAGAATAAAGACCTATGGTTTCCGATTTCATCAAGAATAATTTTGTCTAAATTCCTATCAAATTTTATTCCATACGTTGACAGTGAATTTCTCTAATTTAATTATTAATCTTTTTCAAGTATTAATAACTTAGTTCAACTAGCAAAAGTATACATCTTTGTCAAAACTCTAAACTAGTCAAATTTCATTAAGAATAGGAAATGCATATGCACTGCACAAATCATATAAATATCTCTATCTCATGTTAATTTATGGCATTCTAATTAGGTCAAATTTAATTATCACTTCTCAGTCTCAAATTAAATTTTAAATCATACAAATATTATTCAAACAATCACAAAAGTTAAGAACAAATTGAAACACTCAACATATATTAGAATAAAACTCTAATTTAATTAAACTAAGAAAATTTAAACATTTATATTTTGCTACATCATAACCCTAACCCTAGAAAGAAAAATAAATTACATAGCTAACTTAAAAATAAATATTGAAAATAAAAATAGAGAGTATTAAAAATAATAAAAAAAAAACAAAAAAGAATAATAAATTTGGACAGAGGCGCTCTTGTCTCTGGCTCGTACTATCCTCTCCTCTTGAATTATCTCTCTAAATTAGTGTGTTGTTGTTTCTCCCCGTATCTTCTATTTATAAGTGCTAAAATAGTATTTCCCAATTATACATGTTCTCCTAGTCTTAATCTGAATGGTCAGAGCAATGTGTCACGATCAAACTTTTCCTCTTTTTACTTTTCTTCTTTTCCTTTCTACTTTTATGTTTCTGTGCTATGGAAAATAATCAGGTATAGCATATTTACGTGAGCTCTCTCGACAATAAAATCATGTCCAATTGGCTAGCAAAAAAGTTGACTTCTTGGAGCTAATTTTAGGCCTTCTGATTAGTTAGAATAAAGAAAAGAAAAACAATAAATTTGAGTAGAAGTGCTCCCATGGCCGGCTCGTGTTATCCTTCTCTTCCTCTTGAATTTTCTCTGGTGTGTTGTTGTTTCTCTTGTAATGTCTATTTATAAGTGCCGAAAGAGTATTTTCCAATTATACCTGTTCTCCTTGTCTTAATTTGATTGGTTGGAGTGATATGTAACTAATTATCAACTTTTTCCTCTTTTTCATTTTTTTCTTTTCGTTTGCTGTGTTCTGGAAAATAATCAGGTGTAGTATATTTACGTGAGCTCAACACTAAACTCATGTCCAAATGGCTGGTGAAAATTTTGACTTCCTGGAGCTGATTTGGCGCTTTTTGATTAGTTAGAGAATCAGGTGTATAAATCATCGCGCAACACCGAATCTGACCTAGGATAGAGATGGCAACCAGCTACTGACTGTGGGCCCTACTCGCTTGCTGCCCGCATGGGTCTCACGTGCCTTTTGATGTAATCTAGAGCTCGATCTGACGGCCCGTATCGCTTCCGGATCATTTTTTCTACTTGTGCGTTTTTGAATCTCATCAATGTGATTTTTCTTTTCTTTTAAATCAAAAACTAATTCAAATAAAATTACAAATTAAATCAAAAAACTAAATTAAATACCTAAATAAAATTAAATAAATAAAACTAAATCTAAATTATAAAAACCTAATTTAACACAAAATAACTTAAATTATTCTAAATACTGAGCTAAAAATATTCAAAACACACATTTTAATAGATAAGAAAACACAAATATAATATCTCTCACTAAATTTCCTTTCTCTTAAAAAAAATTAACTAACTAAGTTCATTTTTCTACCTATGATTTTTGAGTTATTTAGAATTTTAAGGAGGATGTTTACTCTCGTACCTGACGAATCTGAGAAATAAACAGACCAAAAAAAAAAAGTATATATATGTAAAATAGCTTCTAGTTCTTCGGTTGTAGATTAGTGGAGGGTGCCAAAAAGTGTTAAAAATATGGCCGTGGAGTTTATAGGTGGGCCCTATATAGCCGGAGAAGCTACTGTCATGTTTTGCTAGTAATGTCCAAAATAATTTTAAATTTTACCAGATTCGTAATGTTCACTTCAAAATGCTATAAATCTCTGGCTATAAGTCTATTTTTAACGAATTATATACTATTAGAAAGCTTATATAAACTTTCTAACCACACTAATATGGCACATTCAGATAATTGAAAGACACCTAGAAGCGGGTCACAAGTCGTAACCCTCGGTTGTGTTTTTCTATCCTACTCGAACTTAAAAATTTGTAACTTTTAATCTATATAACCAAATTATGTAATTTTGGTCTTGTGTGAATTCTAAAATCAAGAGAGTTCATTCCCATTTATTTAATCTCTAGAACTTTATACAATCTTAGTGAGAAAACTAAAATCTTATTCTTAGACATGCAAATCAAATCCCCAAAATCTAGTTAATGCATACAATTAATCTTTATAGATTAGAGATATATTTACCTTAAGAGTTAATCTCAATAATTCCTGAAAATAACATCATCACCATCATCATCATCATCATCATCATCATCATCATCTTCTTCTTCTTAATAGTGTAGAATCATTTCTCTCTTTCTCTCTCTCTTTTTTTTCTCCTACTGAATGTATGTTTATCAATTAATAGTAACCCTTAGGGTTTCTTAAAGGGACCAAATATTAATTTACTAAATTAACCCTAAATATTTTATTTAAGTGAGAGCTCTTTAGTCTTTTTTATTTATCCTTCTATTATTTGTAACACATAAATAAATCTTTTTTAATATGGTTTGTTATATTCTCTCTCTCTCTCTCTAAAAAGAAATTAGTCCTCTAAACTTTAAAATCTCGAAATCTCTAATAAACAAACTTTAATACAAGCACTCTTTCTAGGTATACCTCAAACTTTGAGCAAAAGATGTGATTATCACTTCTGAAATTAAAACTGAAACGAACTTTCTATCAATACGATACTAACTTGAGAATGTAAACTTATTATAATATTAAGTATTTAGAATGTCAAACCCTTTAATCCATGCACTAAAAAAATGCATAACTATAATACTAGATTGGAAACCATAACTATATATAAGCATTATTGAGAGTAATGTTTTCTTCTAAAAATCTTTGAAATATTCTTTCAAAATATCCTTTAACAGTATATATATATATATATATATATATATATATATATATATATATATATATTTATATATATTTATTTTCTACATTCTATTTAATTCAGTTCAATATTGTAAAGCTCTAATAAATATAATTTAATTTTTAAAATCATGTTCATGGTCTTATAAAGCTGAGAAAAAATATGATATCTCTATCATAAACAATCATAAGAATCTTTTTAACCTCACTTTCTCTAACTTTAATCTTCAATAGGCTAAAGTATCAAAATTAAATCCAATCACTAAACCTTAAGCCAAATACGAATGCTATGCCTATAGCAAAATTGCATAGAATTCAAAATCTCAATGTTCACCTAAATTAAATAAAAAGTACTAATCCTAATCAGTTAAGGCTAAAAGTCAAAAGATAAGTAGACTTAGTCAAATAATACATCATATAGCTCATACTCTATAATTTCTAGTAATCCTTAATGTTTTTATTATAAAAATCCATTAACATATCATTTTTTCCCACATAATATATCAACAATTTTTAACTTTCATTTTTACGGCCATCATTCATTTTCTCATATATTAAACACTAGAAAAAATGCTAAGTAATTTCCTTCTCATGCTAGTATATCAAAATTCTCTGATGTCTTATACTTCTTAATACTTCCAAACCATACTATGATTTTCTCAAGAATCTCTTTTATAAGTAAGACATGTCAATAAAATCACAATTGCAAAAATCTATCCATAGGCTTTCTTTTCTATAAAAATTGAAGAATCTACCAATCCTAGAAACCATAATTTTATTATATGATTATTTTGACCTTTTGTACGTAAACTAAAATTTCTTTTTTTTTCTTGACACAATAGTAGTAGAGTTTCTTATAGCAAAATATTTTTGAAAACTCTTATATTATAATTCTTTATGTTGTCCATCAAATAATTTTTTTTCATTTTATTTGTATAATCAAATATGAATTTTAGAGAAGAGTAACACCAAATATTAAAAATATATAGATCAATTTCTCTTATACGAGGGCACCACATAATAAAATTGTAAACTTATTTATAATAACTATGTCTTCCAATTTCAACTCTACTGCTTAGTGTACATAACTACAACCAAACTTTCCTCTTATCATAACTCGATTTTTGTATAGCTTGTAAAATAAATATTATTAAGATAACTTCATTCTCAAAATAATCTCGATCATATAATTTATTAAGACTATAATTTTTTTTTCCAGGTAGTATCATTATTCAATTTAGTCATTGTAGTTTTTCAAAATATCACTCTCTAAATTATTCCAATTATAAGTCGTCAATACCTATCTTTTAATTATATCAATACTAATATTTACAGAAAAACTCATAGTAAGGCCTTTACTGAAAATCACCTATTTATACTCGATCATCTAGTAATAGTAATATGTACTCTTGTTACTTAATACAAGCACATAAATTGACATTTCTTAATACTATTTCCTTGTCATTTATCATCCAGAAAGATAGTTATTCAATAAACTTAATCCACTCTATAAATCTTTGTATATTTTCAAGATAACACAAATAATTCAACTATCTCAAAAGATTCAAAACGAGTGTTCAATCCCCATTTTAATTATCCAATGAATCTAACAATTTATCTTTTTCACGCTGACACCATAACAAGGTAATATTTATTCTATTAATGCTTATCAAAAATATGATATTAATAACTCCTTAGAAATGCAACATGAGTTCTTAGGAACTAATAAATTTCACCTCTCTAAGAATTAACTTAGATTCTTTTCAAATAGGGACAAAAATATTGAAATACAAGTTGAGAAAAAAAAAAAAGAAAAAAGAGCAAGTAAACTTATAAAATTTCAATATCAACTCCAAAATAGACCCAATAACTCTATAAGCATCTTGTATCAATAATAATAAAAGAAGTTTCTAATATTCTAGGTCTAATAATTAATCACAAAAAAGAAATTAATAAGAAGCGTACTAGATTCTTAAGACCTTAATATTCAACTGATAAGCTCTAAAATAGAATCTAATCATCCTAAATGTCCATGTAAAGCATATAATAGGAACTATTAAGGTCGAACTGACTATTCTATTAATACAAATATTTAAATAGTATGCACTTAATCCTACTTAACATTCAAGACTAAATTGAATAAATTTATCGACTTAATCAATCTCTAATCCATAATAATTGTATAGTCCAATTCAAATAGTCTTAACTTAGTTACCTGACATTTCGAATCTCTCAAGATTAACTTAGCACGATCCAAATCGTCAAAATTATCCTATGCTCTGATATTACTTGTCATGCCCACTCTCGAAGATATGCACTATATACCTAAAAGGCAAAGCTCTATTGACATGTAAAGCATCTATCTATAATCCTTGGTAATAAAAGCTAATTAAACTCCAATAAATAACTATAATTTAAGTAAAATTTAATAATACTTATCCAATATTCAAAATCAACTATACAAGATACAAATTATAATCTAAAGATTCATAATCATCAACCTTTTAAATTCTCAAACTTACTCAACAAAGATAAATAACTTTCTCTCTTCCAATCAAGAACTTAAATGCATTACAATCACTACTAAACAAGTTATCTTCCTATCAACTTCATAACTGATTCTTAAAATTTGAGAGGAAAAATTAAAAAGATAAGCTCGACAGCCCAGTAAATAATCAGTAACCTTAACTAGTTAGATTAAGTATATATCTTTTGAAAATATTTAATAATATATTTTAAAATGAAATCAATTTCAAAATGTAATAATTTTCAAGATAATTAAATGAAAATTTTTGGAAAGTCACTTTAACAAAAACATGAAGAATATTTTCAAAATCTGTCGTTTCATTCTCATTCGATAATCAGTAACACTTTTAAATCAATTCTCAACAATTTTTGGCGACTATGACTATACTTAACCCTTGTGACTAAGTCGACATTTATTGCATTTGACCTTTGTAGCTAGGTTCACATTTACTACATTTAATCCTGTAGGTCCACACATAACCCTAAGGAATGAGTTCACATTGTATAGCCACTAAAAAGAGTTTCAAAACACATTCATATACAATAACATTTCAAAAATAATTTTAATTTTCTTATTGTATCATTGTAATCATTTCTAGACAATTTTCATATAATAATATTCAATAATACTGTCATATACTCAATCCATATTTTTGTGCAAAATAATTATCAGATAAAATCAAAATACTTTTTAGTCAAAGCGATTATTTCAGTAAAATAATTTTCTTTCAATAAATGAACTTATTTACAAAAAATATATTTCACTTGAAATAATATTTTTTTAATAAAATACTTTATAAACACGAGTTTATTACAAACAATAAGATATTTAATTTTTATGCAAAAGTTAATAGAGAATACCAAAGGTTACTTATCTCATTCGCTTTGCCTAATCAACTCAAATAATCAACAAATTTTTTCAAGTACCTATTATCATAGAAACTATATATAAAAACCATAACAATGAAATTATACTCTAATTACACCAATAATAATGACTACTTATTGTCCTTACATTTACTATGATCAACTCTATAGCTCTTCTAATATTGTTAATTTTTCATGATTTACAACCATTCTGACCTATCTTCAAAAATTACCTAAATTAGCGGACAAGTTCTACTAATAATGGGGGTCTTAAAGTGCTGAGAATGTATTGTGGGGTCCATGTATAGGCCTTATGTAGCCAGAGAGGCCGCCGCCATATTTTGCTAATGGTGTCGAAATTTTCAAATTTTACTAGATTCATAATGTTCACTTCAAAAGGCTATAAATCTATGGTTATAAGTTCATTTTTTATGAATTATATATCATTGGAAAGCTTATCGAATAACATTCTAACCATACTAAATTTGGCATAATCATATAACGGAAAGATACTAAAAGCAGGTTGCAATCATCTGTTGTGTTTTTCTATCTTACTCAAACTTAAAAATTTGTAACTTTTAATCCACACAACCAAATTATGTAATTTTGGTCTTGTTTGAATTCTAAAATCAAGTGAGTTCATCACTATTTATTTAATCCATAGAACTTTATATAATCTTAATGAGAAAACTAAAAATGAGAAAACTAAAATCCTAATCTTAGATATGAAAATCAAATCTCCAAAATTTAGTTAATGAATGTAATTAACCTTGATAGATTGGAGATATTTATCTTAAGAGTGAGTCTCAATAATTCTTGAAAATAACATCATCATCATCATTATCTTCTTCTTCTTCTTCGTAATAGTGTAGAGTCGTTTCTCTCTTTCTTTTTTTTTTTTTTTTGTTTTTCCTATCGAATGCACGTTTAGAAACTGATAGTAAAATTAAACCATTAGGGTTTCTTAAAGGGACCAAATATTAATTTACTAAATTAACTTCAAATATTTTATTTAGGTAAGGGCTATATAATCTTTTTTTAATTTATCCCTATATTATTTGTATCACATAAATAAATCTTTTTTTAAATACGATTTGCTACAATATACATTGATAAATTAATTATATACATTAGTAAAGCAATTATATCTATTTATAGATTATTTATATAAACTAGTAAATCAATTATAATTAATTATATATACCAGTAAATTAATTATGTATATTAATAAATCAATTATATGCGCCAATAAATGAATTANTAAATGAATTATATATACTAATATATCAATAATATATATTATGATAAATAAATTATATATATGGATATTGTTCCAATAAAATTATATATATGGATAGACCAAATTAATTTACACAGAGAACAATAATAAACTATAATCATTATAACTTAAAAAGGGATACAGAAGTTAATAAAAAAAATATTTATTAACATAAAGCTTAAAATAATGGCATGGGCTGTAATTTTCTCAAAGTTTTAAAATTCGGGATTTTTCATTTTTTTGAACTTTACCATATAAAATCAAATTTCATGTTTACAAATGAAAGTTTTAAATCCGCTATAAAAGGAAAAAAAACAATTGTCCTATTTAAAACTAAAAACCCCTAAACTTCTCTTCTTTTCTTCTTATCTTTTAAATACGTTTGACTTTCTATCTCTATGGGATAATTCTTTGGATTAAAAAAGTATCAATGATCTCACGAAAAAAAACAATGGTTAATATGAAAAAAAATTATATATCTACTAATTTATCGGCAAGTATTAATTTTTATTAGTTGATAACGTGGAGAGCGTACTTTTTTACATAAATCTTATTATGAATTGATTACATAATCGAGGGATGATTAATTGATGAATAATAATTTATACTTACATACTAAAAAAAATATCTTTAGTAAAATATTACAAATTCGAAAATATAATATTAGACTTTTAGTGGAATAAATGAATTATCAATGTTATGCAATACTTTTAAAGCACGATAATCCATTGAGTATAATTGTAGTATTTAATCGTTATTGAGTTTTTAATATTTGATAGAGTTTAAACTCGCACTGACAACAATTTATAGCTTTGTCCATGTAAACATATCTATATATTTCCATGCCTATGTATAATTCTACATCGACTTACTTGAATAGCCATTTAAGGATTTAGAGCTCGAAACAAACACATTGGTCGACTGTCTTCAATATCTTTTACTTCATAGCATGACATGGGAAATTTTGATGTTTAAATCATCTACTATTAATTCATAAATAAACAGTCATTAGAACTTTATATATACAACTTAAAGGCCTTTGATTATATATTTGACTTGATGGATATCCGACTAGGCTATTAATTTGTTTGATTTATAGTTATTATACTATCAATGAGAGCTACAGACTGATAAGACTATTTGTAGAAAAACTCTATAATGTCATGTCTCTAAAGGAAAAATTAAGGAAAATATGCATTAAGATAGACATATTTTAGCCTATATGCTTAGGTGGACGAGACTATCCTTAAAAATATCAAGAAAAACTATGTTCATCACTTTTAATTGTTCCGAATATTTTTCTTGCACAAAATTTCTCTCTTATCTCGATTGAAAATCTTAGTCAATCCGAGAATTATAGTACTCCATACTTACAAAAACTTCATTCTCATCTCTCACAACATCGTTAAACTTATCATTTCCCTTTATTTTCTTTTCATTCTTCTCCATCATTTTGAGGTTAATTTTTGCGAGTTTTAACAACAAATCTCGATAATTGTCGAAATTTTTTGATGATTTTTGATGAAAATTGTATTCTCAATAAAAATTAAATAAAAATGATATTTTTGATAGTTTTTCTTGCAATTTGACGATATTTTGATGAAAGTGGTATTTTGATAATATATTATTGAAAATACTACTTCATCGAAATTATATCAAAAATCTGTCGAAAGTCGTCGAAAATGCTATTTTATTGAAATATTATCAAAAATATCACTTCATCGAATTTATACTTTAGAATACAATTTTAAAATTTCGACATTTTTTTTGTTAAAACTCGTAAAAATTAATCTCAAAATAACATTTCAACATATAAATTACCTCATGATATCTCGAAATTTGATAATATGCTATTTTAAACTATACCCATAACTAAGTGGGGAAAAATGAAGAAAGAAGAGTGGAAAATGATGAGTTTGATGGCATTGTAAGAGATAAGAACGAGGTATTGTACAAGTAAAGAATACTATAATTCTCAGATTGACTGAGATTTTTAATTCAGAAGATAGAAAGATTCTCTGCAAGAGAGAAATTCGGATCAATCAAAAGTGATGTGACATAGTATTTCTTATTATTTTTAAATTAGTTTGGTTCATACACATATTTTTTCAGAGATTTTTTAAATTGGGCATATAGGCCACAATATGCCTATCTTGATACATATTTTATCTAATTTGTCCTCCAAAATATCTTAGAGACTATTAGGTTTTATTATTTGAATAAAACTTGTCCATAGTTTATGAACTAGCAGTTTTATTCAATATTATTTTTCAGTGTGATGTTGCTGGTTGTTTATGCAAATGTAATACAATAGGTTATCGACAGTCATATACTAGGTTACTTCAGTGCGTCATAGAGTCCGATAAGTGATTTCATCAACTACTTGGTTATCTATTGTCACTTACTAATTACTTTGGACACTCTAGTTCGAGGATCCAGTGAATGGTGACTTCACCAAAGGAAAACGGATGCTCAACCACACAGGGTTAACCTAGTTGGTCTCAAAGTATAATGAGTGACTTCGAATGAGTTATTGATAGTCCATGTTAGGTGTTTTAGTAGGTTTTTGACATGATAACAATAGTCAATTAATAAGTCACTGACAATCATCCATTGTGATATTATAAGACTCTAAGGTCACCTAATCAACTCTCTTGTGTGTATATAAAGCATAATTGGTAATCCAATCATATCACTTGTAATTTTTTTTTTTCAATATGTATATCTCTAGTGCAAAAATATCCACTTTTTTAAGTATATTTTCATTAAAACTCATTTTTTAATTTGTATTTCATAAATATCTATTTTTATATAACTTTTTAGAGAAAATATATCACAAATATTTTATACATGAACTATATATTACGTTTCACGACTAAAAATTATACCTACAAATAGATATATTTCAGCATGCTATAAATGTAAATTATAGGTTAAAATTTACTTTGTTAATATATACTACACATATTTTAATATTTTACATATGAAATATGAAATATAGTACTTTTGAACTAAAATAGAAAGGGATATTTGTGAAATATAAGTCACAAAAAATAAATACCAGATGTAAATTCCTCTTCGTCATTGGTAGTATAGATTCCATGTCAGCAGGCCTTGTCAAAATTAAAACCTAAATTGATATTTAGCTTAACGATCAATATTTTAAATTTGATTAAACGATATTTAATTTTTAAATTTTATACCTAAATATTTAGGTACGTATA